>PVKS010048212.1:0-12497 GCA_004027875.1 Aplodontia rufa | reverse complement strand
GCTATCAAATAGCTCAATTTTAGTTTTTACAAATTTATAATCATATGTTTCTTCAAATGTTCATGCTTATAAACCCTTTACACTGAGCTTGCTTAAATGATTTTAGTAAAAGTTAACCTTTTCCAAAAGATGAACCAGTAGATTGATAACTGTTTGTTTTTTAGGTTTTAGAATTAAATAGAATAGTTTATATAACCTCTCCCACCCTCCAACTTTAGTTGAGTACCTTAAATGAGGTTTTGTAATTTCACCCTGTTCGTTACTCACAGTTTTAGGAAAGCCACTTCTGCTTTAAAAGCATGAATGATGCTGGACTCATTTTCTCTTCTGTTAGACTGTGCCAGGGCTTGGATGGAGAGGCTACTTTTCTTCTTGTCCTGTGGAGCAAGGTTCTTTGGAGCAGATCTTGTAGACGTTTGTTTCCAGTCTTAGGTGGCAGGCAGCCTGGCTGTTCTCGGGGAAGCTAGTCATTGCTTTCTACTTGAGGGGCAAGGTTGAGGCAGGCCTTCTGCTCAATTGCAGGATTGGGTTTCTGGTACATGGTGTCTGTTTCCCTTCTATTTGCTCTATGCTGAACTTTGAGTTTTAGCTTAATTTAACTCCATTTATACCTCTATGTTTTAGGTGATTTAGGGTTCCTGAATGCTTATTCCACTATGCTTCAACCTGTAGCTCTATATGTTTCTTGACCTTGCTTAGTTCATCTTCTTTTCCTGACCTTATTTTACCCAGTTCCCACTGATTCCCACGTTCTTTCAGACTGTGTTGCCCACCAGCCATGCAAATAAAAATCAGACTTCAGCCCATCATCATAGGACAGAGGAATTGTGTCCTAGAAGGAGCTACAACCTGTTATAGGTCTTTGATCTTTAGGCCTAGGCTTTTTATATCATTGTAGTTAGAATACAGTGCAGGTCACAGCCCTGCCTACCTTCCTGTTGCCTTTCACTGATATCTGAATGCTTTGTAAATAGTCCCAATGTGGTAGATTTTTAAAAATCAAGCTCTGTAAAAATTCCAGTGTCTAATACTCTTTTTCTGGTGCCTGCTTTTCTGGATCCTACTTCATATGTCTTTGTAGTATAGCTTCTTTAATGTAGACTTTTCCAACCTGGCTACTGTCAGTGCTTGCAAGCAGGCCACAACAAGGCTTTTTTAAGATTAATATTTGAACAAAACAAAACCCAGCTCTATGAGTATATAGCACTAAATTGGGTACCCTACTATTAGCACCCTACTTAACAGTTGGGCTCCACTTTTCTAACCTTTAGGGAAGGGAATGAAATATTGCAGCTGCTCTATTTCTACTGAGGTCTGAGCTAAGGTATTTAAGGCTAAATTGGTCTTTTTTAATTCAGAAATTTATTTGTTGAACAATCACACAAGCTTCTAACGAAATAATATAATGTATATATAAATTCTAAAAATTTGGTTTACCCCCAAGAGCCCCTCCCCAATTACCCACCCTTATGCCTCCCCTCCCCTTCCCAAAACATCTCTCAAAATGTATTAGGTTGTATAATATTACACCTTATCCAGATTTCAAAAACATGATACTGGACCTCCTTTCTCAGTGGCCGAGGTCTAGCTCTAGCCTCCACAGATGAGTGAAGACATTCGACCCTTGGTTCTCTGGGTTAAGCTGATTTCACTCAGCATAATTTCTTCCATAGCCATCCATTTACCTTCAAAGGCTGCAATATCATTGTTTCTAAATTGGTCTTGAAGCTGTCGCAGTAGTATTGTGCTACCTTAAAACAGATAAACTGGTGACTTAGATCTAACAGTCCATTTTACCTCATGCCCTCAAGAAAGGAAGGAAGGTCTGAAATCTGGTCTCTTCTAACGTTGCTTCCCTATTTCCTTAAATTACGGACACTTGCTTAAATGGTGTTACTATGTGTACCATTTATATCACTTTTTTGTGGTGCTAGGGATCAAACCCAGGGCCTCATCCGTGGTAAGCAAGCACTCTACCACTGGGCTACACCCCAAACTCACATTTACATCACTTTTTATCCCAAGTTTTAGCATCAAAGGGAACTTGGAAGGTGCTACCTAAAGAGACATCTTAGAGGGCTGGAGTGGTGGCTCAGCAGTTATGGCACTTGCCTGGCATGTGCAAGTATGCAGGTTCAAACCCCAGCACCATATACACAACAAAGTCATGGAGCAATGAAAGCCAAATGAAAAACTGAATGAAGTTGATATTCATTCATTTATTCATTCTCATTCTCTCTCTCTCTCTCTTTCTCACTATCCCTCTCTTAAAAAAAAAGAGACATCTTAGTCCAGGTAGCATCTTTGCCACACTTAGGCTTTTTGCCCTGTTAAAGAGTTCATTTTTTGTCAGTGTTAGACCACCACCTAGATTAATTAAGGAAGCAGATTAATTAATTGAGATACCATGAAATTAGATATAAACCTACTTATTCCCACATATTTCAAAGTCCACCAGGAATATTTAGATTGTTCTTATCTGGACACCTCACCCTCCTACCATATTGAAATGCCTAGACTGATCATTCATGGCTTGAATATCTTGAATTTCTTGTCTATTATACAGCTTGTTTCTGTGCCATCAAACTATGTTCTTCCTGTCAGTAGCACAAAATAGCCTTGGGGAATGGTGGGGTAGATTGGTTCATTTATTTTCTTTCTTTCTCTTTCTGTTTCTCTCTCTCTCACAATCTTTCTCTCCCTCACCCCCCCTCATTGGGGATTGAACCCAGGGTTGCTTAGCCACTGAGCCACATCCCCAGCCATTTTTTAATTTTGAGACAGGGGCTCACAAATTGCTGAGGCTGGCTTTGAACTTGGGATCCTCCTGCCTCAGCCTCTTGACCTGTTAGGATTACAGGCATGGGCCACCACAGCTGGCTCTCTCTTCCTCTTTGGAAAATCATTAATGCCATCATGGAGACCCCACCCTCATGACCTCATCTGATCCTTCCCACCTCCCAAAGGTTTTATCCAAAATCATTAACATATAAATCTGAGGATTAACTTTCCAATATATGAACTTTTGGAAGATGCATTCAAACCACAATAGTATTAAAAAAAGAAGTAAAGCCATAATAGCTCACAGGGAATTCTGCTAGATTTGTTGGTTGAGAAAAGCAGAATACAGAAAATTATATATAACATAATCCCCTTTTTGTATAATATACAATATAATCACTTTCTCGTTCCTCCCTCTTGCCTTGAATACTCTCACCTCTTTCCAAGATTCCATTATCACTTTTGTTGATGATTTGACTCCCTCCAGATTTGATGTTCAGCTCCCTCCCAGATACCATCACTTGGATATCCTAAAAGCACCTGTTCACAATCAAAATTGTACTGAGAATTGTTACAGCATGGATGACCCTTTAAAATATGATGCTAAGTGCAGAAGCCAGGCACAAAAGGCCACTTAATATATGATTCCATTTTAAGAAATGTCTAAAATGGGCAAATCCATAGAGACAGAAAATAGAGTGGTGATTACCAGGATAATTACCAGTGATTAGGAGAAAATTTGGGGTCAGGGTATGGAGATACTGCTAATGGGTATGAGGTTTCTTTTTAGAGTGAAAAAAGATATTCTGAAAATGATTATGGTGATTGTTGGTTGCACAATTTTGTGAATGTACTGAAAAGCCATTGAATTGTACACTTTCAATAGATGAACTGTATGGTATGTGAATTATATCTCAGTAAAGCTTTTAAAAATAATATCAAACTCTGCTCCCCAGACCCCTTGCTTCACCTCATGGTCCAGAGCTCTGACAGCTAGCCAAGTCAACCTAGAAACTTGTCCTGCTAATCACATCCCAGTTCTCCTTCCAACTTCAGTGTTCCAAGTCTTATTTCTGTCATTCATAACTCCATTCAATTCATTCATTTTAATGGCTACATATTATTCCACTGTTTGTATTATTTAAGTGCTTTTTAAACCTCTTCGCTCACATATTGTAAAATTTCATAAAATTATCTACCTTTTTGCACATTTTTAGGTTATCTATTATTTTTTAGTTCATAAGTTGTTGTAAAGTATATAATTTCTAGCATATTATAAACACTGACAGTCTTAAAACTGTTACATCATTCTTTTAAATCTCTTCAGTGGAACCTGTATACCACAGAAATTTGATAACTAGCATCATTCATTTAAAATACATACAAGTAAGTTCTTTTAACACTAAGAAATTTTACGTCATTTACTGTTGCCTTAAATTTATATTTCATTCTGCTTCCCCTATAGAACTTTTTTTTAAAAGTATTTATTGATCACCAAATTTAATTTGGCACATAAAGTTATTAGATTTCTGTGACTATTAGGTATTCAATATCACTTCTGGGTTGAGTTAATGTTATAGTTAATAAAGTTGCCATAAACATATTACAAATTTTGTTAAGTATTGACAAAACAAAAGAAATTTTACTGGAAATACATTTTTCCAATTATTTCATGTATTCATAGATAAATATTAGTTATTGCTAGTAGAATAATACAGTGTTTGAGTATCTATTCTAATTCTATTTTTTCTTTTTATAGATGTAAGTGCTGAGAAGCGTTGTTTATGTGATTATGTAGTTGGGCATGAAAGGACTTCTATAATAGCAATGCCACTCGGTTCTTTGGACTCACTCTGAATTACATGTCAAAAAAATCACTTAGTGATTTATCACCAAAAAGTATTTTGAGTGTTCTGTCACTGACAGCTTGATTTTTGTCCTCTTTCAGTTTTTGTTAAGCAAAATTTAAAAAATTAAAAGCCATGTGAGTTAAAGTATGCTATTTATTAGTAGTTATTAAGGTTCGTTTACTTTCTTGGCATCATCACCAATATTTCATAGTGCCCCTTCTTGATGTTTGTCAGATAATAGAACACAGTAGATTCAGAATGAGAAGAAGGTATATCTTTCATGTATATGATGGAAGGTAGGGAACCAGACTTAACCTAATTATGCAGGGATAATTTTGGAAAATGAATTCGGGGAATTCAAAGATCTGGAAATTAATTCCTTCAAACTATTTGTATCATACTCCTAGGAAAGTCTGCATATACTCCAAAGGGTATCCCTGACTTGCTTAACCAACCATTTGTTGATGACATACAGATTTTCACTAATACTGCTTGAGCACATTGACTTTTTGGTATCTTGCCATATTGCCCCTTTTACTCATTTATACTGTCACCAGCAGTACATGAAAAGGCCTGTTTACCTATGTGCTAGCCAGCACTACACGTTCTCTGTCTTTATTATGAATTGTCAGCCTAATAGCAGAAAGTAGTTCTTATTTGCTTTTTTTTAATTATTAATGGTGTGAGCATCTTTTTATGTGTCCATTTGTATTTCTTCCTTCAATTTCCTTGTTTCTGTACTTCTGTATTTTTTTAAAGGGAGAAACAGCTTTATTTAGTTTTTCACATGGCCTTAGTTGCTCTAACACTTAGTTGTGTACGTGGTGCTGGGGGGGTTTGAACACCAGTCCTCGCACTTGCCAGGCAAGCGTCGAAACCGCCGAGCCACACTGCTCCAGCCCCAACTTCTGTATTATTTGAGAGAGAGAGAGGAAGAGAGAATCAATTTTATTTAGTTTTTCATGTGGTTTTCGTTGCTCCAACACTTAGTTGTGTATGTGGTGCTGGGGTTTGAACCCAGGTCCTAACATATGCCAGGCAAGTGCTGTAACCACTGTGCCACTGCTCCAGCTCCTATGGCTATTTTTTAACATATAAATATTTAATCCATTTAGAATTTATTTGTATGATAAAATATATAGTCAGATCTAATTTTTCCCCAGTGGAGAGTCAGTTTTTCTAATACTGTTTATTGTATAATTTGCCTTTTCCCCAATGATGGAAAATTATACCTTTACTCTATTCTAGATTCTTACAAAATTCCTGGTCTGTTTTTTGAAAGCTACAAAGTTGTCTTGTTTCTTTGCCTACTGCAGTTTGTCTGTTTAGTCTCTTCACTACTAGCATAGTTATTGCCCTGAAACACAGATTATATCATTTCACAACACTTTCTAAGTGTTCTGTTGCCTACAGAAAGAGACCAAACTTGATAGCTAGGTATAGTCTAGCCACATTTCCCCATGGCCCATCTTTTTTTTTTAAGAGAGAAGTACAGTAAGAGAGAGAGAAAGAATCAATTTTCATTCAGTTTTTCACATGGCCTTCATTGCTCCGACACTTAGTTGTGTACGTGGGTGCTAGGGTTTGAACCCATGTACTTGTGCATGCCAGGCAAGTGCTGTAATCGCTGAGCCACTGCTCTAGCCCTCAAAGCTCCCTCTTTAACTCCTGTTTAATTTGATTTCTGGTTATTACTGTTAACCTTCCTACTTTCCCAAATGGATTATTAGCTTCTTCAGAGCAGAGGGGGTCTCAGTAGACTTTTCTCTTCCTCTGCTATCTTTCATCTGGTCAGTCTTTAGAACATGCTTGTTGAATGGAATTGAATCTTACCATATATACACACACTCACACAAATCCATCCATATACTCCAAAAAGTTAAGTGAACAAAAACTATTGTGTCAGGGACCCCCAGGTTTGGTAGTTCACCAGGGTTCAAAAGACTAAATATCTAGTTGTATTCATGGCCACGATCTATTATAGTGGAAGGACACACAGCAAAATTAGCCAAAGGAAAAGGCACATGGAGCAAAATCTGGAGAAAATCAGGTGCAATTTTTAAAAAGAGTCCTCTCCCAGTGGAGTCACACAGGACTTGATTAGTTTTGCCAGCAACAAGCTATGACATGTGAAATGTTGCCAGCCTGGAAAGTTCTGTAGACTTAGTGCCCAGGGCTTTTGCTGGGTACTGATCATTTAGGCACCCCACTACCAGGCACACACACAAATTTTAGCCTCCCAGAAGGAAAGCAGCTGTTTAGGTTAAACCATATTATTTACACAAATAATTGCCGCATACATCAGTTAATAGTAGGAACCCTCCTGAAATCTTAAGTTTCTAGATGCTGGCCAAGGGCCAACCTTAAGCAGTCTTTTCTAAGGACAGCAGTCAGGCCTACTGTGTTAACTCTTTGTATACCCAGATTTTTGAGAGCTTAATTTCACAGATGGTAAATGCATAACGGAAGGAGGTCAGTATGGTAGGAATGGTCAGGGGATGTAAGTACTGTTATTGACACTTCATGGAGGAGGTAGGTTGTAAGCTGAGGCATGGAAGAGAGCTGGACATAGAAAGGACTAAAGCCAAAGACCCATGTTTGGCAGTGGGTTATAGGCTTAAAGAGAAATGAGAGTGTACAAATCAGAGCCTCCAAAGCAGAGTATATTCAGGATTTGATGTAGTAACTGTAGGACATCTTCCTAAAAGAGGATAAAGATGTTCACTTGGTTAGCAGCTGGTAGCAGGGTTCTGTGAAAGAGTTGAGGTACAGGAAGACCAGCAAAGGGGCATTTGCAGTGACTCAAGTGCCAATTTATGAAGACCTAGATGAGAGGGAGCTCATATATGTAGTTGAACATTCTGCTTAAAATAGTCTTTCAGATCATTGGAAGGGTGAGGAATTGATTTGAAAAATGGTATAAAAGAAGCTGTGTCCAGGAAGAATGTAGTTCAAAACAGTTGCACTTTTTTATGAATAAGATTTCAGTTAAATTTTCTTTAGAATTATTGTAGTTAGAATTTCCTTTTAAAGTTAATAGATAACATTTTGTTTGAAGATAAATTTATATGATTTTTATATTGTTAATAAGTGAAGTAAGAGTGCAATGAAGCCTACCTCTATTTAAAGGAATGATGTTGACCAAAATATATATGCATGTATTTTGGACATTTCATTAGCCAAAATAGAATAACAATTTTCTGTCAGCACTGTTTTTGTTTGGAATTAAACATTTCCATACTAATATAAATGCCAAAAAATAAATCAATTTTTAAATTTCTTTCAGTTTTAATAATGTAAGATCCTAGTAAAAGGTAAGGATACGTGTATCAATAAATTTTTATTCTTTAATGTCCCTGGAAAAACATGTCATTCTACCATGTTTGTTTTTATTAGTTGCATGGTCTTTTGTCCAGTGTGTAGTTGGTAATTTAATATTTTGCATCATATCACAATATAAAATCCACATTCATTACCCTTTAATCATAGTCTTACTCTTGTGAATTCTTTTCCTGTATTGAAATCCTATGTCTTTTTATGGTGTACGTAACCATCTGAAAGCAAGAAAGCTTTTTCCTCTTTAGTAGCTTTCTCTGCAGTTATCAGTCATTAGAAAAGTCCATTTAGTTTTAGGATTAGAAATACCATATGATGGAAAGGATGAAATACTAGTTTGGGGTTGTATTTGTGTCACATGAGACTATATTGGAGAGACAAAGGTTAAAGTATCTCAAGTTTATGCCAGGGTTGCCTCCCCTGGCCCCCGAAACTCACTCTGAGAGCAGAATGCTGTTTTCATCAATTTACTAATATCGGTGTTATGTAGTGTCATGTTTTTTGTCCTACTAACTTATTTGATATCTGTTTTGATGTGTTCTGTTAGTACTTTGTATCTTTGAGGTTCCACATAAACTTTTGTGGGGATCTCAAGGTGCAAGTAGTATTATATAAATGAAACTATTTCAAAAATTGCAATGTGAACTCTAGCTTGGATCCTGTGACTGGTTCTTCTTTTGAAACCTGTATTTCTCTTGTTTTCTCTTGATAGGAATATGCAAACGTTGCTACAGAAACCTAATCTGGAATTGTTACAAGTGGAAGCCACCCTTCAGGAGGATATCTGGGAGCATCTCTTTTTTCGGGAGTTAGAATTGGCACTAAGGCACTAATACTGTAACTTTCTTGATAAAATAATTTTATTTTTCAGTAGTGGAATGCTGCAACTTTTTTACACTTAACAATTGCTTTTAAATTATAGTATTCAGTTTAAAAGTTGTACTATCTACGGTTTCTTTTGCAAAAAGTCTCAATAGTAATACTTGAAGGGCATTATTTGTTGATGCATTTTTCTCTAAGCATGGTTTTGAGAAAACTTAACCAAGTTATATCCAGGCATTTATATGTTGAAAGCTTTGTTTATGTAATAAAAATAAAAGTATCTGAATTGTATAGTGTCTGTACATGAAAGAACTTTAACAGTGGCCTTACAGTAGCTAATTTTATACTGGGCTTTTCTTTTTCTGATGACATTTTGGCTTATAACTTGAAGTTTTCTTAAGTTTCTGAAGATTAAGGCCTATATAATTCATACATTTCATATTATATAAGAAGGCTAGAGAAAAGGTGCTTCAAATTTTCCATCAGGTAGTTGTGAGTGCACTGAATCTTTAGTAATATGTTCATTCAGTTGTTTCCACAACTATTTGCTCTTTTCCAATTTCAAAATGCTATTGTGGAAAATGTAAAGATTTTGTAATCTATATTCCATCTTATTTTTCCCTCAGGGCAAGCTTGTGCATATCATATTTTTAAAGGCTTTTAAAAATGTGACAGATAAAAATCTCATATTTGAAAATTGTACTTTACTACTACGCATTACGTGTTTTGCAAGCACATCATATAGAGTGTTTATTTTCAGTTCAGTTGATATGTATAGTGTGCCTACTATATGTAAGATAGAATCAATGGAATTTTAAGTGAAATTTTTAGGTCACAGTACCTTATTTCTTTATGTTTTCTATGTTCTGCTTAACAGTACATGTACATTCCCAACTAAATTTTTGTGAAATGTTTATTTGTAATAAAATAAAATATTGTTGCTCTTTCTGCTTGAAGAAGCTATTTGACAATTTGTGTGAAAATTATTTTAATTTTCTTTGAGATTTATAGCCTTGGGTAGGACCTGTTGATCTTTAATGCTGCTTAACACTTAATGAAGACAGAGGTTTCTAAATCAAAATATGAAGGTTGGTAAGAACCTGGTATTTCATAACAGGATAATGAAAAAAAATCTTACTACAAACATTTAGGTCTTTAAATATCTTAAAAAGATAGGACACTCTTTGCTTTCAATGGGTCAGTGATAAGGGGAAGAAGAGCACTTGATTCATTGCCAGCTGGATAATAAATTTAGGTAGATGGCATGTATTGTACTTTGTACCATCTCTATAGGTCAGGTTTTTAAAAAATATGTAACATTCTGCTTATGGTAAAAAAATTCATGCAAATAGTATGGCAGTTTTATATTGCAAAGGTACTTAGAAAATCTGTCTTAACTTTTTAATATAATTTATTTCATTTATTCCCATAGTCTAGAGGACAGCTATGAGCCTCAAATATTTAATTAACTATATATTCATAGACATTGTGCTTAAATAAAATATGGCAATGAAGAAGATACGCAACCCTACCTTTATAGTACAGTCTCATAGGGAAAATAGGTATTAGACATAGAAATGAAATGTGCTAAGCAACATTGATTCTATAGCTCTATTTTCATATATTGTAGCAACGTAAGATGGTTGATTTAATATTAGTCATTCCACAAGTGATTCCCTATTTAGGCCTATTTGGTTTCATCTTTACTTACTTGTAGATGGACAGAATATATTTATTTTTATGTGGTGCTAAGGATCAAACCCAGTGCCTCACATGTGCTAAGCAAGCACTCTGCCATTGAGCTATAACCCCAGCCGCTATTTAGGCCTATTTGGATGTGCTTTTGTCCCGGTCTCAAAATCCAAAGCATGTTATCTACAAAAATACCTATTCAGAAACATTGTGGGTATAAGATATATAGCCTAAGTAGACAGTAACTCAACTCCTTAATGAAAATTTTAAAAAATAAAATCTAAATAGAAATACTTGCTTTATGATCTAGTGAATAAAATGAGAACAAGGGACCATGTTAGTCTTCTTCACTATAGTGTCTCCAGTGCCCAACATCCTGCTCATTAAATATAAATATTAATTGGTGTATGAGTAGTGAGTAGGGAATGTTTATTAGAATCTACAAATCTAATTTTCATATGGAAGTTAAACAGGTATCCATACCATTTTTTAATTGACTGGAAAGAACCTGAAATCTTGAATGCATAAGACTTGAGAAGTTTTTTGATGAGTCCCATACTATTGCTTCCTCCCCTTCCGCCCAGCTGCTATGTTCTTCATTGGCACTAGGAAGACAGTAAGACACAGTCTGTGATCTGAGGAATCTCACAAATGTTTGAGAGGGAGATTCACAAAGACAAAGAATTGCAACATGGAATATTAAGCTTCATAATAGACATAAATGCAAAAAATTGAAATGTTGACTTTCCTCGTCAAGCATCCCCTCTTTGAATTTATTCACAAACCTCAGAAGGCACTATTCTATTCGTGATTTTGCTGGTTTAAAAAATTGACCTATTGACGGAAACTGGGCACATGCAATCTATTATTTCTTACAGCTGCATGTGAGTCTATAGTTATCTCAGTACAAGATTTAAATTTAAAAACTACCCAGAGAAAACTATCATGAACATTTTGGAGGATACATTTTCTTTTATATTTTGGGGAAAATATTATATTTACATTACAACAGTTTATGTAAATATGTAATAGGTAACTACGTTTTAATGAATCTTGTATGTTTTAAATGTTTTGTGGTGTGTGTGTGTGAGGGTCCTGGGGCACAAACCCAGGGACTTGTGCATGCTAGCCACACACTTTTAACAGTGAGCTACATTTCTAGCCCTTGGACCTTAAAAAATAAAAGGATGGAATACTTCTAGGCAGAAGCAGGAGAAGTAAAGGTGGGCCAGAAAGTCTTTCTTTTCCCATTACCTAGCAAACTCAGTGACCACCAAATAAGGAAGGAAGAAGACGCTCATGCTACAAGGTATGGTATGACTTTGAGCCCTTCTGTATCCCACATAAGTGATACTGAGTAAAGAAACAAGAGTTGACAAAATTTTGGTAATAATGGGCCCCCAGTCCAAGCCACATGGAGGAGAGTCAAGGAAAACCATTGGGACACCAAAGTCTTTGCTACCATTTCAGGACCTCAAGAGAAGGGGAGATTCACCAGGGCTAGGGGTTTTTCAGGTCCCAGAGAAGCCTGGAGAAACCAAAGCCCACAGAAATAAGGTACACCTTTGAGTCCAGCGAGCCCTGCTTCTGGACATTAATGAGAATTCAGAAGCGAAAGGATATCCGATTTCCCAACACAGTTCTAGCAAAAGGAATGTTTATGAGCTTTGAATCCATTAAAGTACAGAATTAAGATGTTTAAACTGAAGAATCATAGTTGTACAATAGGATATATAAGAAATCTTGACATTGGGGCTGGAGTGGTGGCTCAGCGGTTAAGGCATTTGCCTGGCATGTGTGAGTACGCAGGTTCAAACCCCAACACCACATACACAACAAAGTGTGGGGCAACGAAAGCCACATGACAAACTAAAACTGATTTTCTCTCTCTCTCTGTCCCTCTCAAAAAAAAACACGTTGACACATTAGGACGTGGGGGAAGAGATATTTCATAATGTCTTTATAGGGGAAAAAACAAGTGTTCTAGATCTGATAATTCTTAGCAGTTACATTTTT
>PVKS010048211.1:0-12504 GCA_004027875.1 Aplodontia rufa | reverse complement strand
AAAACTAAATAGAACTGATTCTCTCTTTCATTATTTCTCTCTCATTTTTTTAAGCAGATAAAACAAAAATAGCTCTTCTTTTTTATAAGAAGTAAAAAGAAACAGAATACCCTTTGTCTCAAAACTATTTACCTTTGCTTTGCTCTAGGTCTCTACATAAATCAAATACAAAGACTTCCATGCTAAGGTCAATAAATCTAATTTATTTTCTTTGAAATTATTGTAGGATTTGGTAGTCTTCCTTATCCCTTTTTGGAAATATTCTCTTCCCTACACTTCCAGTCACTCAATTTCATGGTTTTCTCCTAAATCTATATCTTTATTAACTCTCTGCATTTCCCTTCTCTGGCCCCACTTCAGTCCAGCTACTGGACAACTTCTGTAGATTATCTAAGTATTGGTGTTCATGATTCCTTCTTCTTACTCTATTCTCCCTGGAAAATATTAGCTTCTTCTGACTCTATCAGTTTCTTCATGCAAATGACTCGCAAATCTGTCTCTCTAGTTAGGATCTTTCTACTGATATTTAGGTTATTTAATTCCATGTGGTTGGCCAATAATCACCTAAATCAAGCAATCAATCTCTCTTTTCTCTCTCTCTCTCTCTATTGGCTGGAGTGGTGGCTCAGTGATTACAGCGTTTGCCTGGCATGCACGAGTACACGTGTTCAAACCCCAGCACCACATACAGAACTAAGTGTTAGAGCAAGAAAGTCATGAAAAACTCAGTAAAAATTGATTCTCTCTCTCACGCAGACACACACACTGTCCTTCTCTCTTAAAAAAATATAAACACACACACACAAAAAAATCCTGCTTTCTTTCAATTAACCTGTATCTCAATAAATGTCTGTATCTCAATAAACATCAAGGTCTACTACACCTGCACAGCTAGAGAATGAGGCATCACCTCTCTGCCTCCTTTCCCTAAACCTACCTGCCAAGTCACTCTCAACTCCTACCAATTCTACCTCTATGCTATTTCTGAAATCAATAAGCTTCATCCAGCCTGCACTGCCAGTCAGTTATTTCAGCCCCTCCATCCCTATCTCAGACCTTAACTAAAATAGGGGACCTCCTAAATCGGCAAACTCCAATAATACCTCCTGGCTCCACATTCCCAACTAGACCTTCCAAAGTTAGCCTCCCTGTTTTGTCCACAGAACTCTACCCCTGTATTCACTGGGACCATTCCTTGTCACTGGTGTTGCTTTAAGAAGTTGAGTCTCTGTCAGTGTATGAGAAGATGTTCTTTGCAGGGTGTAGGACTATACCTGTGAAGGTGTCCCCTGTGGCTGAAGAACAGGATGTATATAAATGCTTGGAGGTCACATCTAGCTAGTACTGTATTAGCCCTATTATATTTCTCATCAGTTTTCTTCCATGCCACTGCCTGAGTTATTGGTGTAATGAAATGATTTAATACAGGTTGATACTGCTCCATGTTAACACATAGTACTCTGTTGTAAATCATGTATTCTCCAAGTAGATATGACTCTTCACTACCTCAAGATGCTAAAATATCTATGCTATAATTGATTATCCTAAACCAGAAAACAAAGTTCAAACTGTGCCATAAAGATTCATTAATTTTTATTCTATTGAAATAAATTGTTCAAGCACTTTTTTTTCTAAAATGAAAAAAAATTTATTTAAAACACTTGGACAACTATTATAGCAGATCTAAAGACTATAAGATTCCACAGTGACTGCAGTTCTAAGAGTTGATTATCCATTCCAAGTTTTCATTTAACAATTACCTGAAATCTAGAGACCTGATGAAACAACAGAGAAGATTACTTTAAAAAGACAAAAGCTGCATTATAGTCAAAATAAACACAGCCGTAGAAGATCCTCTCACAGTCCATAGCTTATGCAGTTTTGGATTACAACTGTTAAAATTATTTGAAGCAATTTCATTTCTTATCTGTGACTTGCCTAAAAACACTAATAGAGCAGATCTGACGCCTTCCACTCTTCCCTGGTAACCTAGGAGTGCTGGAAGAGCTCTTGCCACTCATTCTGTCCAGGCAAAACCTCAGTAGATGGCTAAGAGGGAGCACACCACTTCTGTAGTTAATGTTACTACTAAATAATAGATGTAAATATCACTACTATTTCACAGCAGCAAGGCATAACTTTACCAACATAGCTCAACTCATTTAACTATCCATGATTCATTCTCCCACATAGAAAAAGTACTTCCAATAAATGTAAATTATAAAAACATACAAAACAACCTTTTGGTTTAAATTTAAAGGGAAAAAAGTCATTGGATTGTTAAATATATAAAATGCTTAAGTTATTCTAAGTATAGTTATCAGAAAGGAAATCCTGGTTCATCTGACACTTTGTATGTGCAACACACATGGATCATATGGCTCCATGGGTGGCTGCAAGCAGGAGTTAGATAAAGTAATCACTGAAGCCCGAATGATTCAAGCATATGTAACTCTACCAATGCTAAGTTTAAAAGCCATTTTCACCTCTATCAAGAACTATGGCTCAAAGAAATGCATCCCAAAGTTTATTTGTTTCAGAGAACTGAGAGGAATGCTTGATTCCTAGGAAACCCATTTTAGCAATCAGCATATGTTCCCTAGTCTTGCTAAAAGGATATCAGCAGAATGATAATCGAGAGGAGGGGAAAGATCAAACAAATGTGTTTTTGAAGCAAAACTGTGAGCAATCTGTCCTACTACAACAGTTTAAGACATGCACTGGACACTACTATTCAAAACGGTATGGCACATAGCAGTTTTCCCATTCACTTACTTTCCTACTGTAATTTTTTCCCTTAAATACAGTTGTTTTGGAGATAAAAATATATTTTTATTTTACCTCTTTTCCAAGTGTTCTCCTCTTGATTGCCACAAAAGAGACTTAAATAGTTAAGTTTGAAGACTATGACTCACAAGGTTGATGGGTTTCTTAGTCAACATTTGAAGAACTCTTTTTGAAGCTGTCACCTCATAGACTCATCAGGACATTTCAGTAAAAACTGCTTAATATTTGAAATAAAGTTAACAGATAGAGAAGCTTGAGCCAGATTTTCCTTTTAATTTTTTTCTACTTGACATGATTCACCAAACAATATAGGATTCATCTTCTACATCATTTGCTTCGAGGATTCAAACTTAACTTTTTTCCCCCAAAGGTCATAAAAATAACAGGCAAGAATAGTTAGCCTAGGCATTTCTACTGTGACATGCTCTGTTTACAGAAAATAGAAAAAGATGAAAAAAATCTTCTGGAAAGTAAAAATATTATTCCTATATGGGAACTTAACTTTGTTCTGGCTTAGAAAGTCCAAATAGACACAGAATATAATAAAAAAAAAGAATCAATAAAACAAAAAAGAAATTAACTACTTATAGTTTACATTAAGAAGAAATTCAGTAAGAAGAAAAGACTCTTCATACAGATTGAAAATCGGATCTTTTGGGAAAACATAACATCTGTCAATTATCCGTAATAAAACTCCAATGTTTCATTTTCACATAATGAAATAAAGACCATCTTTTTGAACTCTCACTCCCCAAATCAAACATAAAAATAAATCAACCAGGAGAACTCAAATACAACTTCATTGCATAAAATTAGTACCCTTCTACTAATGAATCCACCAACATTTATCTATACATGGTAGGTATTATGTATGATAGCTACAACAGGGAATGCAAGGAAATACAAGAGTCAATCCCTTTAGTTCTACAGAAACATGCAGGGATGTTACAACCCAGTGGATCCTCAGCAACAAAAGAATGATACCATGGGTTTGATTTAGATTTGTTAGGAAGTAGAAGAGTGAATACAATCTAACCATCTAAAAAATTCAAATAAAAAGTATGAAACAATTTGAGGAGAAACAACTTTAGGGTAAACATGTGATGATATGTGATGGGAGATTGTAAAGCAGAGTTTGGGCTAAACATAAGAACTAGAGAGAGCGTAAGGACTACATGCTTTAGTTTGAAAACATCAGCATTTAAAAGGTAATCTGGGAGAATCCAAGTCCTGTTGCATAAAGATGGATACTCATATGGCATCAGCAGCACATGATCTGAATAGAAAAAAACAGGTGTAACAATTCTGCTTGAAATGCAGAAGAGGTCTGAGGTTCAAGCCACATAGTATGAAATAAGGCAAGAGTAGGAATGAAAACACATTTCAAAGGAAATCTTTATTAGAATCCAGAAAGTAGATGTGGGGGGTGGGTTTGAGAAGGCATGAGAAAAGGAGTTAAATTTAAAATTTTCAACCAAGTAATTGGAAAGAAGATTCAGATTTCAGAAGACAATGCATGCATGAGTAGAAGATGTGCATGAATCAAGCACTGAGATTATCACAAAATGATCCACTTCATTCCATCTCTAAAATCATTCCTTTTTTTTATGAGAAGGACAGTGAGAGAGAGAATAAATTTTTTATTGAGTTTTTCACATGGATTTCGTTGCTCTGACACTTAGCTGTGTACGTGGTGCTGGGATTTGAACTCATTTACTCGCGCATGCCAGGCAAGCGCTGTAACCACCGAGCCACTGCTCCAGCCCCCTCTAAAATCAGTCTTAATATCCTTAAATATATAAATTTGAAAGGCAAATCATAAGTTTTTTAGAAGAAATGTAGAATAAAGTAGCTTTAGAGTTAGGAAGGAGTACTTAACCAATATCTGTTTTTTTTTCTCAATCTGGAAACGAAAAATCAATAAAATCATCAACATTAAAATTAAAATATTTTTCCAGGCATGATGATACACACCTGTAATCTCAGCAACTCAGTAAGCTGAGGCAGTAAGATTGTAAGTTTGAGGCCAGTCATAGCAATTTAGAGAGGTTCTAATAAGCAAATTAGCAAGACTTTGTCTCAAAATGAAAAATAAAAAAGAAGTGGGGATGTGTCCCAGAGGTAAAGTGCCTTCCCACTTCAACCTCCAGCACAAAAACAGAAAAAAAAAAAAATTAAACATTTTGTCCAAGGAATTATAAATGAAAAAAAAAAGTCCAAGCTATAAAGAATACATATTATGTCAAAAGATGAATAGATTAGGTAAAGAAGAAAAACCAATTGAGATAGAAAAACTAAGGGAGAAAATGGATAATGACATAAAAGACACCCAGAAAAAGTTGAAACAAATAATAAACATGTGAAAACATGCTCAACTTCAATGATAGTTGGAGAAATTCAAACAACCAGAGAGGTTCAACCACCATCTTACACTTACTCAATGGGGAGAAAAGTCTGAAAATGTACACATACAAGGACTAGTGAGAATAGTAGTACCTGGAATCCTAATGGATCAAGCATTTTGACAAAGAAATTGGTGCCATCTTGTCACACTGAATAATATATCACACAACTCAGTGATATGACTACTTAGCGATAGTCTACACGTATACAGGAATACTCAATACAATTTTGGTTTTTAATAGAACATTTAGAAAACCCAAAAACCAAGCAATACCCAGAGAGAGAAGAATGGTTAACTAATTTTAGCATATTCAAAACTAGAATATCATATGACGGTGAAAAATAATTATAGCTACATAGAAAACATAAATGAAAATGAATTGCAAAAAGCAGAAAACATGAAATAATTTATACAACTTTTTTAAATGCAAAGATTTAAAATATTCAAAGTATGTAAGGAAAAAGGAAGGAAATGAACACAAAATTCAGAATACTGTTTTCCCGGGGAGAGAAGGAAGATTTTTATGGATAGGGACTCTTGAGGCATCCTGGTGAAATTACTTAAGCAGAGGTGTATGTGTGACTGTGTGTACGGGCACATGCAGTTGCAGAGCTGGGGCCTTGCACATGCTATGCAAGACTTCTACATCCTCAGCAATGGATACATCTATGTGTGTTTTACTACTCTTTATATCTCGTGAATGGTCAGATATTTATTAAATATTTTATTTTCTTTTAGAGAGGACAGTAAGTGAGAGAAAGAAAGGGAGAGAATGGATTTTTATTGAGTTTTTCACATGGCTTTAGTTGCTCTGACACTTAGTTGTGTACATGGGTGCTGAGGTTTGAACCTGTGTACTTGTGCATGCCGGGCAAGTGCTGTAACCACCAAGCCACCGCCCAGCCCCTCATCACCTTCTGACCTCGTTGTCTTCTGCTGTCTGCTCTTACTCAGATCCTCCTGTTTCCCCTGAATCATGCTAGGCATCCTCTTGTCTTAAGAGCTCTTTCTCTAGCTCTCCTTGATGTCTGCATGGAAAGCTCCCTCACCTTCTTCAAGTCTTCGTTCAAATAGGCTTCCTGGACAAAGTCTACTCAGACTACTCGATACTGCCACTTGCCTCCCTGTGCAATTACACCATCAGAGTTTTTTAATTGGTTCTTTTTAGTTTATACATGACAATGGAATCCACTTTGACATAATTATACAAGCATGGGAGATCGCTTGATTTAATTCCATTTCTAGTACCCCCTCCTTCCATTCCCCTAAAATATTTTCTTAATAAACTCATACAATAAAACTGACTATACACTTAAAACTGCCTACATTAGGAGGAATGAGAAAGAAAGATCAAAAAATAAACAGGTGAAAAATGGTCCATGAGGTTTGTTTCGTGTTGTTTTAAAGGCTAACACAATCTTCTTTATGTCTAAGGAAGGAACAGATGGTCTAGTAACCATCCCATGATAGTCAAGAGAAATAAGGATGTGAAGAAATTCAGAGCCATCTCATTATCTTGAGAAGGTAATTTTCAGAAACAAGAAAGGGATAGCAAACAAGTTACAAGGTATGGGAGAATAATTGAACAGGTATTAGAGATAGAAGGTAAAAACCACCCCCTGAGAAAATCCAGCTGGGAAGAACAGACATAACAGTGCATCCCCCTACCCCATGAAAGCTTTACATGTTTGTTGTAGAGAGACAGGTGGCCATCAATGGGCACATGGTCTGTCCTAAGGGAGGCCTAGAGAAAAGAACCAAAGATGCAAAGGAAAGATAATGGGGGGGGAGTTATCAGTTTTACATAAATAATACTATAACTTTGGGCATTAAAAATGATGGGGATTGGGGTTGGGGATTTAAGCTCAGAGGCAGAGTGCTTACCCAGCACAAGCAAGGCCCTAAGTTGGGTCCTCAGCCCTGGAGGGAAAAAATGATGGGGATTGGAGCTGGAACAGTGGCTCAGTGGTTGGAGAGCTTGTTGCTGGGCATGCACAAGGACCTGAGTTCAATCCCCAGCACCACACACACAACTAAGGGTCAAAGCAAAGGCCAGATGAAAAAACAAAGTTGATTATTTTTCTCTCTCTTAAATAAAAAAAAATGATAGGGATGCTATTCCCTATTAGACGTCTTACCACTCAATGCTCAGAATACAGGTCAACAGGTTATAAATTACAACCCTGCTGTAAAACAGTTTCTCAGTTCAAAGAGTGAAACTTCCTCATTCCTTTTCAATTGATCACTAAGTCTAATCCAGCTAAGCACTCACTAGACTTTTAATGAGCCTTAGTAAATTTTATGGCAAAGTTATCACCTCTTCCACTCCCAATTTTTTACTAGCGCTCATACAAGGACAAGATTTTTTCATCACAGGGACATGGCTCCAAGGCTGGAGTAGGGAGGGATGGGAAACTCTATAGAGTCCAGAAGACTTCAGAAGTCTCTGAGAATCCTCCAAACAGCCGAATCGAGTCAGAGGCCAGATGGAGGAGACCTGGTCTTCAACAGCATACAAGAGCTGACAGCCATGCTGGAATCTGATGGTGGCTGCTACATTAAAAGAGCAGAGCCCTCTTCTCACTGATTACTGACTCTAAAATTGGTTACGTAAGAAACTCTCATTAACTTCTTGTTGGCCTAACTGAAGAAAGAGTTTTAATAACTTTGGAGAATAATTTTTGCATGGACAGGTTATAAAAAGAAGTCCAAGTGTTGCTCTAATTCATTTTTTCAAATCAATTCCATCCAAATTAAGATGTTCATATTTAAAAAAAAATCTTCAAATTTTCAGGTGATTCAATAAACTACATTATAGAAAACTTCCCATTCTCAGACTGGTACCATTTCACTCCAAGCAATGTGATCATAAATAATGGGTTAAGAATCTCCCTTATCCACTGTTTCGCTAATGTAAGTAGACAGATTGAAAAAAATAAAATAAAAAGAAACCTTTCAGTCTTTGTCCCTACTAACCAATGCTATCCATTTATATCATGGCTAATTAGAGATGCAAAATAATTGACCATGGGGGCAGGGATGCAGGGGGCCGGGAGATATTTTCCTTCCCCACCCTCAATCTATTTTGAAGCTTACAGAAGAAGTCTGGTTTCGCCCAAAACTACCATACTGTACTAAACTGGTTACAGACCAGTCTTTCGCTAGAGAAGAGAGAAAGTGATGCACTATCTTCTACCTGATTTCCAGTCACTCTGTAAGGTAGCTGAGAGACATACATGGTCTCACTGGGGTAGAGAAGATTTACTATGAAAGTTTCCGTAGTTGAGGTGAGAGGATTGTTTCTGCAACATGAGCTCTCCCTGAACTTGAGTGGGACTCTGGCTGACATTTAATTCAGAGCCCCTTGACATGATAGTCCACTGAATTTAAGTTAGTATGGATAGTGAAGAAGCTGTGGATAATTCTCACATCTATATTCTCTCCTTCACAACTCTTCCCAAAAGAACCCTAGCCAAGGAAGGAAGATCCAAAAACAAACTAATTTAAAACTACTGTATCTTACAACTCAGGGCCACGACTGAATAACTCAGCTGGCTCCAAACTCAGCTGTAAATGGCAGTAAGAAAAGCAGAACATTTTACTGCATCACAGAGGTAGTATTCTGACAATTCTCAGAGGTGAGTGGACCTGCAGAAAGGAACTCCCGACATGAACGAGCAGCTTCCTGCTGCCTATCGAAGGGGTGCTCTTGACCGTAGAGTGAGTAAGTGCCATTTGCTGACTGGGTTGCATTAAATCCAGCAGGTCCATTTGTGAGCAGAAATCCACTTTATTTTCCAGGAGATCTGGGGGAGCATTTTGCCCTTTTATGGCCCAAGGAAACTTCCTTGGCATATGCAACACAGAACTTACCCAACTTGGAACCACTGGCACATAAAGCAAATAAAGGATTAGAAGCTACCCAGGTGTAAGGGATTAAGGACTTAACAGGCAGATGGAGAAGCACATCATCTGGACATCCTTCATCTTTTATAATAAAGGAAAGTTCCCAAGTGATCCTAGCAGAAAGAATAAGCTTAAATGAACAAAATTTAGCAATTCTGGTGACAAAGGAAGAATTATTGAATAGAACTTAAAAAAAAAAAAAAAAAGAGTGTGTCTGCCAAAACCTGATTACCTTTCATAACAAATCAATCTCCACCAAGCAAAGAGGAACAAAAATATGCCTTGCCCCTCACAGGTCAGCATCCAAAAATACTGAATATCACAACTCCAAAGAGTCCAGTTTGAAGGGATGGGGTGTGAATCACGTCAGTGTATACTGGGCCAGCAAATGCTGAGCTAGGCCTACCTTTTACTCTGCTGAGCTGCATCTTAAGAAGGACTTCTAAAAGCCATGACAGTCATCACACTGCTCTGCTGCTGACCAGTCTCTTCTGAGTGGTCCACGATCATTTAGCAATGAACATACACAGACAAAGTCTTTCACCCTGGATTTGGAAATTTCTCAAGAATAGGCCAACCTATTCAATGCATTCTATCATTTCTCCTCATCTCAACACACTCCACTTCAGCCAGGTTGCTCTCTGCACCTTACAACAGAGAAGCCTAAACTGCCTTTTACCCCAGTGGCTACAGTCCCACAACCAACTCAATTTTGTCTGAGCTCAGAGCTTTTCTCCCTTTTGGAGCTCTTTCAATCTTGCTGCTTTCTTAACTGCTTTGCACCTTTAATTAAATAACAATACCAGACTGCCATCATGTATAGCTTATCTCTACCATAACACTTTCCCCCAATTGCCTTATTATGGCATTTTCAAGCATATATAGAATTAGAGATAATTATATAACAAGTCCCATTCAACCATCACCTACCATCAAAGATTAGCAACACATGAGAAACTTCCTTAGTTAATCTTATATTCCTGAAAGTAGGAAATTGTTTTTATACTTTTTTGCTTCATCTTCCCCTGAGCCCAGATTAATGCTAAACAGGTAGTGAAAATTCAATACTTGCTTATGAAAGTGATTTGAAATTCAGTTCAACAAAGTTCTGAGCTATCCCTCCAGTATGTTTACATCACCCGTTCAATTCTTAGACTGACAATCTGTGAGACCATTTAGTGTTTCAAAAGAAATATTAACAAATACTTCCATAGAATAACTTTCCTGAGAAAATGTATGGACATAAAATTACACCATCACTGAAAATTTAATCAGCAAGCCAGATTTTCTTTTAATACCAAGACTGTAAATTATTATTAGTAAAGTTTGCACGTAGAAAGGGATTGGAATTTCACAGTAGAAAAAACATCTAATTCAAATTGAACTAGCAATAAGATCTTAAGTAAGTCACTTAGTCATTTGCCTTATTCCTTATCTCTACAATAAAAACAACTATACTTGCCAGTGATTTCATAATGCTATTGTGAAGAATAATTCTTTTTATTTTTTTCTTGTGGTACTAGGAATTAAACCCAGGGGTGCTTTACCAGTGGAACCACGTCCCCAGCCCAGTTTTTAATTACATCTTGAGATAGGATCTCAGGCTCTCACTAAGCTACCCAGACTGGCCTCAAACTTGCAATCCACCTACCTCAGCCTACTGAGTTGAAGGGATTACAGGTGTGCACCACCACACAAAGTAGATTAATTCTTTTTAATTTGTCAGTTGCCTTCTACATTGCCTTTATCACATACTCAGATCCTTTTCCAAGAGGGTCTATAATTCATTTGGGGTACAAGACATAAAACTTTCTGAAATACAACAGGCTAAATTTTCAATGTAGGCAACAGACATATGTGGGGAAGGCAGTGATCATGGAAGGCCGGTAGAAGTGGGCATACAGTTGGGGATTAAGGGATAATAAAACTTGCCCCAAAAAAAATGAAAAAGAAAAATGATATTTCAAGGGGAGCATGTGTCTGTTGTCAATTAACAACCGCCAAAAAAAAGAAGTCCAAATTGTCCAAAGAATAATTAGATCTATTTGTCCAAAGCAGGGAGCGCCTATGAATAATCAAGGCAAAGAGATTGGAGCAGCTGATAGAGACTAAATTATAAAAGAGCACAAATAAAAACTGATTTGACTTTAAAGGAAAGGTTGGCAACATCTGAGGAATTCAACCTCAACAAACTAGCATCCAAATAAAAGTAACTGGATTTAAGGCAGAGAAAATTAGGTAACTTTCTATCAAGTCAGTTCACAGAGCTGTGAATGGAGTAAGCTGTAAAAAAAGACTAAAGAACACAAACATGGAGCATGTGAGCAGATGAAACCAAGAATGAGTAAACAGGATCCAGACAAAAATCCAAAAGCATTTGATCCTGACTTGGACTGTGAACCGAAGAGTAACTGGAATCTGCCATCTCATCTTGAAACCCTTGAACACTATGCTTGTCTCTGTCCATCTACGATGCCAATCTCCTTCCACATTTATGGCATTCAAGAAGCTGGGGTGTTATTTGGGTATAATGCATTTCCCCTAATCTATGCATACCTATTTATTTTTTGTCATTCATATCTCTAGTTGAAGGTCAACTCTTCAAATAGTTATTCCCAGAGCAATTGATCTATTGTGGTTTCTAAGACTCTAGCTCTCACATTTTTTAATTTTAGTTGACTTTTTGTACCTATTGCATTCTGATCTTTTTCTCATTTATATCTCTGTTTCTTCCACCCTGATCTCCCATGGACCCCTAATGTAGAATTCTGGGGGAAAAGGATACTTGGTATTTATTCAGCATCCAGAAAGAATAGGACCTAGGATGGAATAAGATCCTCAATAAAGACTTTTGGACTGGATGATGGATGGATAAACAGATAGATCAATCATAGCAGACCTTCAGAGAGAAAGTGAACCATAGCTGTGGTCCTCAAGCTATTATGGGTCCTCTTTCTTCAGTTGGTTTATTCCATTTCCCTTAAATGCTGGGAGACAATCCTAAATCTTTTGAATTCTATACTTTATTCACTTAGTTAAGTACTATGCTTTGAGCCTCTTAAAACAAACATATTGACTATACTAGCTATTGCAAGGATTTAAAAGGATAACACAGTCACTCTATGAGCAGGAAGGCCTTGATGGATGGACCTGATGTTGAACATAGGTCAAATGACATCTAGTCCAAACTTTTACCCTTTACCCAATGTATAAAACAGACTCTACTTTATTCTCGACCATCATATAAAAATGAATCCTTCTACTTACAGTTTTCATGTAGCATTTCATAATAACTAATATAAAATGCACACTTAATAAACAGCTATTTGGTTATGTGCTTATTGTGCTTATGATGACCTCTATTTCCTCCCCCAACCACAAAGGAGGAGGAGGAGGAGGAGGAGGAG
>PVKS010048210.1:0-12498 GCA_004027875.1 Aplodontia rufa | reverse complement strand
TTTAAAAAGTTCTTCATAGGTATAAAAATTATGTCACTGTATTTGGGGTTTTTAGGAACGATATAGGACCCAGCAGAAAGGCAAGGGATCAGGGGATGGGAGGAGTGAGGTAGAGGGATATGTGTGGGAGGGTATTGAACAAATTGTATTGCTGAATGGTGTGCATTTAGGAATATGTGACAACTAATCCCAACATTATGTAAAACTATAATGCACTAATAAAAATAAATTTAAAAAAAGGAAAAAAAAGCCACTTTGAGGAGTTGGGATTAGCTCAGTAGCAGAGTGCTTGCCTGGCTGCCACATACAAGGCCCCAAGTTTGTTCCTCATCCCTGAAAAAAGTAAATAAAAACCACTTCGATGGACAAATAATAATAGAATAAAAAATTAAGAAACTTAAGCACTTTCATTCAATTGATTCTCAAGGCATCTATGCAATCAGTAAAGGATAAAAAAGATTTTTTGCTTTTGCTTTTATGAATAAGGCTGACACAACCAGATACACACATTGGCCTTATCTCACAACATACACAGATACTTAGAGATAGATCATAAGCCTGAAAATAAAAGTGGATACTGTAAAACCTCTACAAGAAAAAGAGAATACTTTATGATTGTTGGCTAGTGAAGATTTCTTTAAAAATGAAAACACAAAGAAAGCTCTCGTGAGAGTTATCCAGTCAGTCTTTTCTATGAAAATTTGTACTACACAGTCTTCCTTCCTCCTCAGACACTGTAAGACACAGCTATGCAAATTAACATGGACCTTATAGGATAACCTGTGTGTCAGCAACTTCTACTACATCACCAGCCAGAGGACGCTCTGTTACCACCTTTCCTCCAGCTTGCATGCCATAGTTGAGTCACCTCTAAAGCACCTCCCTGTTACACTTAAAGTATTGAAATTTCATTTTTAAACTTTAGACCAGAGCCTTTACCTGGTTTCGAGCAGATTGTTTTCAAGAGTGGATAAATTGCCTGGCCTGCCTCAAGCTGATAATGAGGCACTGGAATAATTAATGTGAGAGGGGAGAGATGAGGTCCCGGAGAAGGAAGCTGTAACTAAAATGATCACTAGAAGTATCTTCCCATGCCCTAACAGCTACAGATACAAAGCAATCACATTTAGCTCCATCTCCTGTGTTGGTGTCAGTCACACTGCCAACACAACACACAAGCACACCACATGAGCAGGTGCAGGGATGATTTCATGAGTCGTGTGATGGCTGTTTGGAAACAGTCATGAGCCCATTCCACACTGGAATTGTATCTGTTATATATTCAGCATTTCATTACGGAAAATCTTTGCATTTATTTAACCCTTTTGGTTGTTCACTCATTTAGCTTGACTAAATAATTCATGAATATTCATTAGTGTACCTTATTTACATAGTCACTAAGCTATGCAGCCAATATTAAAAACCAGAACTCTGTATTAGCCATCACTCATGTGCAACCATACTACCCCGATGATCAATGTTCATAATGACTCTAAAGTTACATGATTTTGAAGTTGCTTTTATACCAAAGGAAGTAAATTCATCTCCAAATTAAATCTCAATTGAAAATTAAAATGGTAATGAGATAGCATTTCTGGCCTATTAAACTGGCAAAGATTAAGAAAAATGATGGAGGAGCCATAGAAAACAGACTTTTCTTCCAAGTACTACAAAACTGTTTCTCAGAAACTTATGTGTCCTTGATAGATGTAAACTTGTAAGATCATCACAACGAGGGTCAAAAGCACATTTCAATGCAGTGGCAGAGAGAAAGTCTCTCTTTGGACAACAAATGAAATTTTAATTTCTCCTTAGAGCTCTTCACAATCAGACTTGCAAGCCGCAAGGACTGTAGGGTCATGGAATCTACCAGTGAGATTTCAAAAGAAGGCTAGCAGAGCCAGGCAACACATGTCAGGGCTGGGATTCCTGCAGGCAGCCCTGAGAGGGTGGTATATGAAGCTGAGAGAATGAAAGTGAAGCTGCCATGGAGACCCCAGGAAGTCAGAGGTGCCAGGAACATGGAATGACTGCTGAGGAAAGCTGCAGGTAGTAAGGAGAGCTTGCCCAAGAGAGAGGCCAGGTGGACCACAACTGGCAAGGCCAAAGCCGTTGAGGCTCACATCTCATCACGACCACCACGGGTCCCGGATGCTAGACACAGAGCTACAGAATGTCATGTTTGTCCTGCTGGATTTCCATCTTGCTTTTGTCCCATCCTTTCTTTTCTATGTCCTATTCCTTCCTTTTGGAATGGGAATGTTTACTCTGTGTTGTATGTTGGAAGCATATAATTTGTCTCTACTTGCACCCCCTCCCTTTTTTCCCCCAAAGGCCTATGGTTAAGAGTTTGCTGTAAGTCTCAGAGGAGACTTTGGATTTGGACTTTTGAGAAGAGCTGGAACTGTTAAGACCATGGGGGTACTCCTGGGACGAAATACATTTTACACTGTGAGGTGGGCATGAGCCTCTGAAGGCCAGTGTTGTGGCATCATTTAACTGAGAAAGGCCAACTCTGTGAATGGAAACTTTCTCCTTGTCTTTCACCAGAAATGAGCAACTGGTTAAAATGCCTTTAAAATTGTAAGAAAAAAATAAAATTAATAAGAATTCCTCCAAGCCAAAGGCTTAAAAGGAGCCAATACCATTGAAATGTCTGAAGCCAGACAGGACCCAAGGAGTTCACAAGTTCATTCACTATAGGAAACTGAAGGAAATGTGGCCAAACCTGCTGTCAGTTTAAAGAATATCACTGAAGCTTTGTGAAAATGATGTATGTTCCCATTCAAACATACCAAAAGCTATTGAACTTAATTTCCTTTTTTAATATGTACTTTGCTATCCTTAGTTGCTGATGGGTAAGGAAATGCCTTAACCCAGAGGGCATTTTTGGTTCACTGACAAATGTATTCAGAAGCAGCAGACTTTTCCCACAAATGTAGACTCAAGAATGAGAGCGCAATAGCCATTTCCAAGGTCGTTCTCCTCTTTATTTGTTATCCTGTTCTAGAATCCAGACATCTTCCCATTCTGTGAGTTTCCTTCTTCTTCAGGTGGCAGCTTTGTGCTATTCTAAAATCTTCTTAGATTATAATCTTGGTCATCAAAACTCAGTCACGTTGTTGCTCTCCTTGAATCTTTTCATATGAGTGCCTTGGTTTCCTAGCTATTTCCAGCCTTCACACGTAACTGATTTCATACACTGGCTTGAATTCCCTTTGCAATATCAACCAAGCTCAGTTCAGCAGGACACCCGGCTTCAGCACCCAAGGCCTTCACACTTCATTTAACTCAATGTCATGGGAACCTCTCATCCCAAAAATACAAAATCATAGTTGCTTCAGGACTGATTTTAAATGAATCTACTGGGGAAAAATAAAAATCAGCTTCCCATCTTGCAATTGGTAAAGACTAAATACTTCATATTTCCCAGGGTAAGAAGAGGAGTCTACATGTGTTATTTTTCTGCATTTTTTCTGGTTTAATATATGCAGAATCAAGGTAGGTTAAAATGGAAAATTCCCATGCATATTAAAATATATTTTATTAGCTCCTATGCATATTTACAGACACACAATGTCCAAGTGTATTATAGCATCTTCATCACAAATTATGGCAAAATATAATAGAATTCAGCATTACCAGTGGCTCATAAGTAAATATCAGTTGAATGGAAGCACTGTTTTCTAATTATTTCTTAATGTGTTTTAGAGACTATCAGGATAAAGAAGCTACTGGACAGAATATGAATATAATTTGATGAATTCTAATTATTGTTATCATGATCAATTATTTTTCCTCCAGCGTTTAAGATGATTTAGGGCTAGTTTCTGTTATTTCTTAACTACATATGGTAATATGGTATGGACACCAAAAAGAGGCCAGGCGCATGTCAACAAATTACAACCAACCAACTGTAAGTACAATGAACTCTATTCCTAAAAAATAAAAATAAAAAGAGGCATAATTGCTTGTGCTCAAGGAGAATTTTTTCCTAAAAGTTGTAAGCTATAAAATAGAAATTTAGCTTTCTTCAATTCCTAATGGAAAAGCAAACACTTTAACTCCAAGAAGCAGTGATAAAAGGATTACCTTTTCACCATCATTTCTCTCTCTCTGCAATGCTAGGTTGCATTAAGCCTAAAAGAAATATTGACTATTTGGTTGCCAATTCACTTGTTCCTTTTTGTGGTATTTGCTTAGACGATGCTCACATCTGCCTCCATTACTCTCCTACTCAGTTTTGTTTAATCTGATTTTAAATGACTCGAGATGGCGTAACATCACAGAGAGAGAGCATACACAAGATATACTAGGTGAGTGAATGAATGAATGAACTGATCTCAAAATATGAAATATAGGAAATTAGGATAGAAACTATTTAATACTTTATAGAACCAACTCTAGTAACTTGTTTCCCATCTAAACACTTCTAGTTTATCTTTCACACTCAGTGGTCTGTTATTAAAACACAGCTCTCAGGGCTGGAGTGGTTGGTGGCTCAGCTGTTACAGCGCTTGCCTGGCATGCGCAAGTACACGGGTTCAAACCCCAGCACCCACGTACACAACTAAGTATCAGAGCAACGAAAGCCATGTGAAGAACTCAAAAAAATTGATTCTGTCTCTGTATCTCTCTCTCTCTCTCACTGTCCTTTTCTCTTTAAAAAAAAAAAACAGCTCTCTCCATTTTAATCACAATGGTTTATAGACTAAATTTTAAGCTAATAAAATTTAGGAAAATTCAGCACCCTCTAACTATATACTGTTTTCTATATGGTATCCCTAGATTTGTTGCTACTGCTTTATCCTAAAGGCCGTGTTGAAAATGGGTGTGCATGGGAGGGGAAGACTCAATGTTTTAGCTACCTTTAATATCTCCGCTTCCACGTGATACTCTATATTCCTATTCGCTGGAAGCTGCTGCCCACAGACTTCAGATTCTTATAGTGCAGCCAAGGGAGGAAGTGAATACATGAGATAGAAACTCTCACTCTGAAAGCGTTCATTGAGAAAAGCTTTCTACTGTGCCATGATTACTAAAGTTCTGTTTTTAACTTCTGACTGCATTAAAAAGCATCTAAAATTCCTTTCATTTATTTTCATCTTTTCAATTTCAAGCAGATTTCATATAGAGAGCCAGTAGCTATGGCAATTAAAAAAAAAAGAATAGGCTTCAAAAAGCTGGATCTGTGCACATAGAATGCTTTCCCACTCTCAGGTCTTTGCTATAGGGTGCTGCACAGACTGGGCCCTCATACCTGACCACGTTCTCTTACACACCCCAACCTTAAGGAGTAAGTGACCACAGACTCAATTGCTATTTCTTTTAACTCATACTTGAATACAAATATTTCCAAGTTCCAAAGAACAAGTCATACCTGATTGGAGTCAAAATTAGTCTAGTACTATCAAGCATAGTGTTTGGCCAAGTCTAACAGGTGCTATGTAAAGGGGCATGGACATATGCGTTTGTGTGTGTGTACGTGCAAACACATGCAAAAAATGCCGTGGGAAATCCGTGCAAACAAAATACCACTGGATCCTGAAAAATACTTGAACATGATATCTTGATCAACATCTATTTGCAACTGACTTATCTAAAATGTTAGATATTATCAAAATCTTTCTCTCATTGATAGCTTTGATTATGCACATTCTAACATAATCAGCGACACCCATGCACTCTGAAATGTCCCAGGGTCCTGAATCCTTGGAACTAATCAGCTGATTTCAAATACTGCACCTCTGCTCCTACCAGGGATTTAGGATAATAAAGAATCTGCTATATTTATTCCCACTTCTGCCCTAACACAATTATGTAATTTAAAAATACAAATAATTCAATATAAATATGAAAACATAACTTCTATGAAAGGAGTATTTTGAAAGATATGATGAAGAAAAATTAATTATAATAATTTATATTGAATCAAATGCAATTAAAATATCACTAAAATTTTAGGAAAAAATAAAATTAGAAAGATCTTGAGCTCATAGCTCCAAAACCTGTGCTTAAGAGCTCACTTTAAGGAAAAGAAACTTAAAAACTATGGACTATGAATAATGGCTTACTCAAAAAAATCTCAACTCCAATCAATAGATGCACATCAACAGAAGTTTAATACAACAAAATATTGTTCAATGAACAAGTGTCTGCACTTATGGATGTGTAGGTGGGGAAACAAAATGAGGCATATATTATCTCTTTGAGAATACCTGGCTCTTTTTTCCAATTGGTTAATCAGCTTTGGAATTTTTTTGCTTTGGTAAGGGGGCTCTATTTTATGTAAAAGACATTTTAGAATTATACAATGCTTATTAACTTTTTTACTTTAGAGAGAGAGAAAGACAAAGTTCATTTTATCTTTTTCACCTGGTTTTTATTTTCCCTCCACTTATTTGTATATGTGGTGCTAGGGATTGAACCCCGTCCTCACACATGCCAAGCAAGTGCTCCACCACTGAGCCACCTCTCCAGCCCCACCTATTGGCTTTAATAGCCACTCCTTGTGCATTGCTTTTCAAAAAGGTTACAGATCTAAGGCAAGGTACTTCTCTGAAATTCTAATCCAGGCAAACCAAAGCCAGGTCAGTCTTTTTACCATTGCTCTAGGGAGTGGGAACACCACCAAGTTAGGTTTCAACACTTACTATAGCAGTTTAAATTGTTTCTTTAGATGGTTTTCCTGCTAGAAGTCTTGGCAACTAAAACAAATCTGAACTCTCATTCACTATCAGAGCGAGCTTATGTCTTATCACCGTCCAGGCACAATGAGATTCCACTACACACACAACAAAACCTACATTTTTAAAAATCTATCAATATCAAAGACTGGTAAGGATGTGGAGCAACTGGAATTCTCATACCTGACTGTGGGAATTTAAATTGGCACAATCATTGTGAAAAACTGTTCAGCAGTATTTCTAAAACCTCATTCATTTTTTTGATCCAGCAGTTCTATTCTAACCGAAAATGTGTACTTATATTCACCGAAAGATATGTAGAAGGGTATTCATAATAGCACTATCTGTCAGAAACCCAAACAGGAAATAATCCATAAATAGCGCAAAGAATAAGTAAATTGTATACTCACACAATGGAATGAACAGGACTTGGCAAGAACAGATAGTGAATGTTCAAGGCTTGTAGTCCGTATACAGTATCTATTTCATGTTCCTATATAACTCACATATACAAAAAAGATAGATAGACTGATTCCATGAAAAAAATGTTACAATCATCCTTACCCTACAGGCTGAACAAAACAGGTATGACTACAGGGAAGAATGTGCTGATCCTTGTCCTAGAGAAACAGAACAAATTACATAACTATGCACATGAATATCACGATGCTGAGCAACAGAAAAAGGCACCAACGAAAGCAAACGCTGATGCCACTTACACACAGTTCAAAAACAAACAAAACCCACCTACGGCACAGGAAGCCTGAGTAGGGTGACAGGCATGAAGGAGCCTCCAAGAGCTGGAAATAGTCTTTCTTTTTATCTGTTTTGTTTGTGGAGTTTGCTTCGGTTTGATTTGTTTGGGGTACTGGGGATTGAGCCACATCCCCAGCCCTTTTTACATTTTATTTTGAAACAGGGTCTTGCTAAGTTGCTTAGGGCCACTCTAAGTTGCTGAGGCTGGCCTTGAACATGCAATCCTCCTGACTCAGCTTCCCAAGTCACTGGAATTATAGGTGTACACCATCACACCCAGCTGAAAACAGTCTTCCTTTTGATCTGCATGGCAGTTATAGTACCCACATTGTGTTTACTTGGTAAAAATTCATATATTTACACACTTAATACTAGCATATTTTAGGATATTTTTGTTTCCTTCAATAAAAATTTGCCAAAAATCTTAATAATTGTCTTTACTATGAGATGCTAAAGGGCATTTTGAAGTGTCTGAAGAATACAAAAACGCAGCATTTCCCAAACATTTAATCACAGAATGTTTTCCCCATAATTCTTCTCAAAGCTCTTTAAGTAGAGAAAAAACTTGGGCTGGAAAACAGGGTATGTGAAAGTGCACTTGGGAGACAGAAAACCAAATGGTAGGCAAGGATCATAGAAGACCTTAAATGCCATGTCTAGTTTCAATCTGGATCTTGAGAGCAACCCTTGAAGGATTTTAAGTGGAAGTGGGACAAGATCAAACCCATGCATTTAAAAGTAACATTGACGGTTGTGCAGGAGTGATAGGATGGAGGAGGAGAGGAACGCTAGGAAGGAAATGAGAAAACTAGGTTGAGGATCAGTGAGTGACTGCAGTCATCCCAGGAGGCCTGAATCAGAGCAGCAACAATGAGAATGAGACTATCAAACAGCTGCAGGAAAAAATAAAAACACCAATCGGACAACAGATCACTGGCAACGAATGCACACGCCATATTTTTAAGAAATCTCCTTTCACTCTGTGGCATCTGTTGTCGTTAGCTTCACACCTGGAATTTACCATTACCAGTAAATATAAAGTGTAGAAGGAAAGTTTGGGAAGTTCTACAAGGAGGGTTTAAAGATAGTAACTCACCAGAAAAGGACCCTTGGGGGCTGGTCTCACAACTGCATGTATGCACAGCAATGCCATTTTTATTTATGCAAATGTTGATCTGGGATGTCTTGAACCTACATCTACAGAGCTAGAATTGTGTTTCTACTTAGAATGTGTGCTGACCTGAGAGTGGTTAGGGCAGAGGCTGATAATGATTCGGGAGAAGACAAAATCTCCCCATCTGATCACCTCCAGGCCTCAGCATTTAAATTAATTTGTAATGTAATAGCATAATACTTTTGTAAAGATCAAATCATTTTTTCATATTTTGTGTGTACCACCCAAGTGTCAAAGGTGGTAGTGATGCGGGGGTTTTTGAGATGAGGCCGGATTCTCTGCTTCCACTGACAATAGAGTCTGGGCGGATTACAGATTCCAACAGCCAAAATAGCCCGCTTCTAGTGTTTGCAGCCATTCCCAGTTAAAACTGGGAATTTGGGCTGGCTGCAGGTGTCTGCAGCCAAAAGTGTTAGAAACTCTCCAGCTAAAAGCTGGGTGTTGCAGCTCTTGGTGTGGTGGAAATTCACCCCAGGAATTCGGCGCCAATCTTCTGGGTCCTTGTCTCATGAATTTGAAGAATAAAATCCACGGACAACCACGGAAGGAGTAAAATGAGTAGGATTTATTTAGGAAGAAGAGCAGAGACTCCGCAAGGCGGAGGGGCACCTGTAAGCAGGACACCGTCTAATGGAGGTCAGGCCAGAGGTTATATAGATTTGGGGTATGAGCATAATTAATAATCATGCAAAACAGGCATTGAGAAATGCATCTACATCATTGGTTGAACCCTATGCAAAACAGGCATTGAAACTTAGTACCAAAGTCATTGGTTAAAATCTATGTATGCAAAACAGGCATTAAAACTGGTCAAGAACACCATTGGTTAAAATCTATGTAAAACAAAAGGTGGCAAATACTTCCTAGTTCCCACCTGTGACCACCTCCATCTTTTAGTTGGGACAAAGGTGAGCCTCATGGTCTTTTTGCATTTGAAGGCCCTGAGCATGCCCTATCACTCTCTACCAGCTAGCTCGTATCTAGCCATTTTACAATCTCTCCTAAAACTGTCTCAGTAGCAGCCATATGTAAATGTTTTAAACCCCAGAGGGTTTATTTAGAAAAAATAAGCTTGCACATACACAAAAGGCAGGTGGATAAGCCATGAATTACAAGTGACACCCTGTGACTGAAGCCCATTTACATCCTTTATGTCTATAGTTTCTACATGAGATGTTATCAAAGGGTCTGTCACAAACTGAATAGCTGCCCCCCAGATATATCCATATCTAATTCCAGAGACTGTGAATGTTATCTTATGTGTCCACAGGGGCACCTCGAAGTTAAAATCAAGATGAGGATCTTTATCATGAAATTTTCCTAGATTTTTGAGTAGATCCAATGTAATCACAACAGTCCTTACTAGAGGGGCACAGGTGTGAGAATCAGAGGTGACGTGATGACAGCAGCAGAGATTTGATGTACTCTGAAGATGGCCAAAGGGGCCACAAAGTATGGAATCCAGCTGGTAATAGCTGAAAAAGGAAAGGAAACGGATCTTCCCCTCAGAGCCCCGGGAAGGAACTGGTGCAGCTGACAGGTTGGTTTTAGCACACTGTGTCTAATTCCAGACTTCTGACTGCCAGAACTGTAACAAAATTAATTTGTGTTGATTCAAGCTATGAAATTTGCAGTGATTTCTTGTAGCAGGATTAAGAAATTAATAGAGCATCCTAGTAAAATGGTTATGAAACCTAGTGACATCAGAGTTTCCTGGGTAGCTTGTTAAAACTACAGGTCCTTGGACTTCAATTCCTAAAAGTTCTGATTTTCTAGATCTATGGTGAAACTCAGAAAACCAATTTCTTCAAGGAGCTTCTCAGATGACCATGGCACTGCAATCCACAGTACAAGTCAAAAGAAAGGTGATTGGAACAACTTCTGCCTGAATTCTTTTCCTCGAGCTGTCATGACAAATCACCACGAACTTTGAATCTGAAGACTACAGAAACCTGCTCTCACATTCAGGAGACCATAAGCCTGAAACCAATTTCACTGAGCCCAAATCAAGGTGTGCATACGCCTTTTTCTTGTTGAGGCTGGGGGTGGGGGTCATTCCTCGCCTCTCCTAGTTTCTGGTGGCTGCCCACCCTCCCTGACTCCTTTGCCGATGAAGACAAAAGAGCTGAAGCACACCTTCCAAAACACCCAAGGCTAAAATCTTTTATATTCCCATCACTTTGTGGCCCTTTTAAATTACAATTAACCTATCAGTAATCAACCAGTCCCACTGAACTGTTCTGATAAATGATGAGGCTGTGGTAAGCATGTAATTTAGGGATCATTGGAAGAAATAAGTCCCTGGAACACGGTAGCATTATGATTATCAGGTTATATGCTCCCTTTTAACAAATGGCTTCTCAGAAGAGTGCTTCTCAACATAAATGTATTGCCAGCAAGAGAATTTAAAAAAAAAAGTTTCTATTACATAGAAATGTACTGCATGCAGCCACACAGATTACAAGAAATATTGGTTCGAAAGTAATTTTTTATGCAAGCATATATTTCCAATTTAAATATATCAAAGATTTCTTTGGCCTTGCTTTTAACTCTAAGTAAGCAAGAAATTTAGACTCCATGGTTTACTGACAAGAGCATTTTTTTGTCCCATTTGGATCTTTTTTAAGACATTTCAGCTATATGATCTGGAAGAGAGCCACAAGGAACACGTGGCAGAAATCAGACAATGGCAGATGAAATGCTATGTACTACAGCAATTACCCACAGAAATAAAAACTAATGGTATAAATTTTATTTTTAAAGAAAGCAAATTGTATTGCTGAATTGTGTGCATCTAGGAATATGTGACAACTAATCCCATCATTATGTAAAACTATAATGCACTAATAAAAAATAAATTAAAAAAAAAGAAAAAAAGGGCAGATATTCATTCTAATCATTCCAATAGTCCCATCTAATGGGACTTAAGACCTTCCCTTATCCCAAACATACATTTTTATATCCCATTCCCTAAAAAAACACATATAGCTCCATTTCCTCTTACCATTCCCTACTTCAAAATCTAAAATAATCCATGAGTTTGTTCTCAACAACTTAATTTTCATTTAGCAGGTCATTATTCTCCCCTGAATAGCTTTCAGGGAGAGCGCCTCCTCGCCTGACTATGACCACACCTTTATTCTCTTCTGTCTCTTCAACACTCTACCACAGGCCTACCAGGTATCATTCACTTATTTCATTTCAGTCTGTAGCACTGGGTTCAAACTGCGCCCTGAGCTGATCTGCCAGCCCATGGCCTATACAACCCGCTGAGCAACAGTGAATACTGTTAACTATGAACCACCCAAGAGGCTTGCTAAATGGAGATGCAGACCCGCTAGATATAATGTCTGGGAACATAACCTGGGGCATTTCCCTTTTCCCAAATATCTCAAGTCATCTTTTAGTATATTGATAAATTGGAGTATGATTAGAAAGGGCTAACTCTTGGAAAATCACTCTTTATGCATCTCCTCTGCCCATAGATACCCAGGTTTTGATGGGCCGAGGGCACTGTTTTGATGAAAAAGTAAAGTAGTCTAGGTTGGCATCACAGAGCTAAGCATCATCCACAAACCCCAATAATTCTCATGTATCTTTTAACTCTAACTCCCTTCCTGCTCTCTCTTTCTCTCTCTCTCTCTCTCTCTAGAGAGGACAGTGAGAGAGAGAGAGAGAATCAATTTTTATTGAGTTTTTCACATGGCTTTCGCTGCTCAGACACTTAGTTGTGTACATGGGTGCTGGGGTTTGAACCTGAGTACTTGTGCATGTTGGGCAAGTGCTGTAACCTCTGAGCCACCTCTCCAGTCCCCCTTTCTGTTCTCTTAATCCTATCCAATTTTATTCCTCCATTTTCCATTAGGAGGAATTTCATAACTC
>PVKS010048209.1:0-12677 GCA_004027875.1 Aplodontia rufa | reverse complement strand
AAGCATGAAGTGGAAAATCTGAATTATATTTATAACATGTTAAGTGTCTTAAGAATCTAAAGTCCAAAGAAATTGATCATTATCCAAATGTGACCTATCAGGTGGAAGAACTTCTGGGACAGATCAAGACACTTTTGGCTTTAGCAAGAAGAATGGTGTTGATTATTGGGCAAAAATAGTGAGTGTGGACTAGTGAATAAAGAAGTCAGATTTTTTTTCATGTTTCAGCAAGTAACAGTCAAAATAATTAAAGAAAGGAAGAATGTAGAAAATTAGAGATTACCTAGATATTAAAAGGGTTTGTATAAGACTAGGAATGTAGCTCAGCGGAAGAGCACATTTAGCACATGTGTAGCATGTATAAGACCCTGGGTTTGATCCCCAGCACTGTAAAAAAAAAAAAGGAATGCACACACATAGACAGGTGAATTTATGACTGACTAGGTGAATTTATGATTTGAGAGCTTTATATAAATAGCATGACCTTTGAAATTCAGGGATTGTATGTCAATGTATAGTACATCAATATAACTTGTGGCAAACATTTCCTTATATTGCAATAAACTGGTTATATATAAAAAGAGTTTTGTACACTAAATGTTAATAAAAAGTATAGAAATAAGGAACTATTACAGAATATTTAAAGGTCAGATGCAATGGCCAAACTATAGAATTTATCTGTTTTATAATTATTACATTTAAAAATATGTTTTCTTGGGGTTGGGGATTTAGCTCAGTGGCAGAGCGCTTGCCTAGCATGCGCAAGGCCCCGAGTTCAGTCCTCAGCTCTGAAAAAAAAAAGAAAAATATGTTTTCTTTCATTTTTATTAGCGTATATTAATTATACATATTAGCAAGGTTAGGTGTGATATTTGAATGACGTATATGGTGTACAGTAATCAAATCCAGCCTTGCTTTATCTGCCATCGCACCCACCCTTCCCAGTCTCTAGCAATTACCAACTCTACATTCAATTTGACGATTTTTAGCTTCCATGTTAGAAAGAATGTGTAGTACTTGTCTTTCTGACATTTTTCAGTTAACATACTGCCTATCCATTTTGCTGCAAATGACTGGATTTCATTCCTTTTCATGTGTGAACAATGTTCCACTGTGCACATATACCACATTTTCCTTACCCAGTCATCCATTGGTGGGCATCCAGGTTCATTTCTTTTTTTTTTTTTTTTCTTTTTTTTTTTATTTTTAAACAACCTTACACGATTTTAACAAAATAATATAAAATGTGTATAAAATGTGTAAATATTCTGGATATTGCAAATATCTCCAGGAGTGCCCCCCCCAATTACCCTCCCTTATCCCTCCCTTCCCTTTCCCTTTATAACTCTAAAAAAAAGATATTAGATTCTAAAGCATTACATCTTATCTGGATTTAACTCATGTTACTAGACCAACTTTCTCATTGTCCAGGGTCTAGTCCCCTCCTCCACAGATGAGTGGGGACAATCGACCCTTAGATCTCCGGGTTAAGCTGATTTTACTCATCATGATCTCTTCCATACAGGTTCATTTCTTATCTTACCTATATGACTAGGGATGCAATAAACATGGGCAGACGGTTATCTCTTTGATATGTTGGTTTCATTTCCTTTGACTGTGTACCCAGCACTAGCATATCTGAATCATATGATAGATCCATTTTTAGTTTTTTGAGGAATCTCTATTGTGTTCTCCACAAGGTCTAAACTGATTTACATCCCCAAGATTTGTTTGTTGATAATAGTCATTCTAACTGGGGAGAGAAGATATCTCATTACTGTTTTCATTTGCATTTCCCTATGGGAAAAATATACGGATTTTCTCCTGTTTAATTCCTGATCTTTCCAATATGTGTGTTTTCTTTGTTAGAGATTTTTGTTTTGTGTTTGCTTGTTGTTTTATTTTATTCATTTGAATAGAGCTTTATTAGCGTCTTTCATCTTTAAAAAGTCAATTTTCGGGCTGGAGTGGTTGCTCAGCAGTTGTGGTGCTTGCCTGGCACATGCAAGGATGCGGGTTTGAACCCCAGCATCACGTACACAATGAAGTGTCGGAGCAATGAAAGCCACATGAAAAACTAAATAGGATTGATTCTCTCTCTCTCTCGCGAAAAAAAGTTAATTTTCCATTTTATTGACTTTTCGCTATTGCTTTTTGCATTTCCACTTTTATTGTCCTTATTGTTGCTTGCTTTAGTGTGCTCAGGAGTTAGTTCACCCTTTTTTATGGTACCTCATCAAAGCTTGTTTGTATTGTTTGTTTTTATTTCCTTTCTTCTGATTATGCACTTTGACTTCTGACACAGAGATTGCCTAAAGCATCAAACGCAGTTATGAGAAACCACACGACAATCACAACATTCACCCTTCTGGGACTTACAGATGACCCACAGCTGCAAATTCTGGTTTTCATATTTTTATTCCTGACATACATTCTGAGCGTAACTGGTAACTTGACTATTATCATTCTCACCCTGATGGATTCCCATCTTAAAACACCTGTGTATTTTTTTCTTCAAAACTTCTCTGTCTTAGAAATCTTATTCACAACAGTCTGTATTCCCAGGTTCCTGTACAGTATATCCATTAGGGATAACACCATAACTTACAATGCTTGTGTCAGTCAAATATTTTTTATTGGACTCTTTGGGGCCACAGAGTTTTTTCTCCTGGCCGCCATGTCCTATGACCGCTATGTGGCCATCTGCCAACCCCTGCACTATACCACCATTATGAACAACAGGGTCTGTGGCATCCTTGTCTTCTGTTGCTGGATCTCTGGGTTGGTGATCATCATCACACCTCTCAGCATGGGCCTCCAGCTGGAATTCTGTGACTCTAACACCATTGATCATTTTGCCTGTGATGCATCTCCTCTTTTTAAGATCTCATGCTCAGATACGTGGTTTCTAGAACAGACTATTATTATTTGTGCAGTGTTGACTTTCATTATCACACTGATAGCTGTGATTCTTTCTTACATAAATTATTAGGACAATTCTCAGATTCCCTTCTGCTCAGCAAAGAAAAAAGGCTTTTTCTACCTGTTCTTCTCACATGATTGTTGTTTCTATCACCTATGGCAGCTGCATCTTTATCTACATCAAGCCTTCAGCCAAAGAGCAGGTGGTCATCAAGAAAGGGGTATTTGTACTCACTACATCTGTTGCCCCTTTGTTAAATCCTTTTATTTATACCTTGAGGAACAAGCAAGTGAAACAAGCTTTCAATGACACAATCTAAAGAATTGCCTTTATCTTCCAGAAGTAAAACATGCTCTACTTAGGCAATTAAGTGAAAATTAAACATTAATTTTTTTACATTTGTCTGGAATTTCTAACTAGAATATTCAGGTTAACTTTCTCATGGTCCATTAAGCATTGATTTGTGAATCTATGTAGATAAAATCATTTCTTTCTCTCTTTAGCCTCAGAGTTGTTTCTATCTTTCAAAGTACATCAGAATTGATGTCCAGAAATTAAAATCTTCTTTCATTTCTCTTTTGGCTTTTTAAGTATTATTCCCCCCAAATGTTACAACCTGAGAAGATGGTATTTAGGACTTCTGAGAAAATTTTGGAGCAAAATTATAAAACTGATTTAAATATACAAATATTTTGAGCATTTGAAGAATGAAGAAATATTTTGTCTTGTTAAAGGTATTAATAAGACAAATTTTAAAATAAAAATGCAAAATAGGCAAACCAAGTAAAATTAAAATATACTCTAACCAAAAGGAGAAATAAATATCAAGAATATATAAACAAATATAACACAAAATATGTAAGCAAGTCAAAATATTTATATTTGCTGTAATAAACGGACAAAAAATTTGAATATAGCTGCTGCACAATAGCATGCATACACACATGTGTACAAATACAAACAAAATAAAATGAGAATGAAAGAAATAAGATGGCTTTCTTTCTTCAACTCTGTCAGAAATAACTTGAACTAAGTGAACTATGTGAGGAAATGTTTGACAAGCCTAAATGAGGCCATAGTTAGCACTAGTTCAACCAGGAGACGGAGACTAAACTCAGCATTATTGTGTCTCTGAGCTAAATGAACAAAGAGTAAGATAGGGGTAATAGTTCATATCTGCAGGTGTAGGCTATATAGAGGCATCTGGACCACATGGTTCTATGTGGCATTCCCAAGTGTGCTTGATTAGGGGATTGACTGCACCAGGTTGGACAAGAATAGTCCAGGATTCCAGAGATAAGGCTGAGTGTTGAATAAGACACTAGAGGCCAATTAATCTGTGATCTTGGCATGTTGACCCAGGTAGAATGATGACACTTTGCTATTACATTTGGAAACCACACGCTTGTAGCTGAATACTTGAGAAACACTTAGGAGTACCTCAGAATGAAGGGCCACATCCTAGAGCAAGTTAGTACACATAGGCCTGAGAGCAAATATTCATTTATCACATGTTCTTGTAAATAAAGTTTTATTGGACCATGTCCATGCCCATTCTTTTGCATCCTGTTTGTGGCTGCTTTTAATGAGAGAGTTCAGTAGTTTAACAGATTTCATGAACCAAAAAGCAAAAAATGTTTACTATCTGGTATTTTACAGAAAAAAGTTGATACATTTTTAGTATAGAGATTGCTTTTCTTTTTTATGATTTTGCATCTTTGGGAATAAATAATAAGAAATAAGTTTCTACACAACTATATCTACTCAATCTACTCAGATATTTCTAAGGAGCAACTCTTAATCTTATTGTTGAGCTAAAAGAATTCAGTTCGTCCTTCTACAGTCTCCTCTTCTGACCCTGAATGTACTTAAAAACAGATTTCAAAACAAAAAATGAGAATTTTGGGAAGCCTATCTCTATTCTGACCACCAAGTTCTCACAATAGTAATGAAACTTAAACCAACTGATTGTTTTATAACAAATGGAGAACCCATTCATTTTGCCATTTAAAAGAAAACTATTTTCAGCCTATCAATTCTGTAAGTCTTATATCTCACTCCAGCTCCCCTGAAGAAAAAAAGACCTAGTTGTAAATGTGCAATTCAAAATCAATCCCTATACTTCCTGTAGCCACTTAATGCTAGTAAGACTATCTGCATGACCTGCACAACATTTGGCTAAAATCATTCACATGTCACAGATATAACACGCTGTTAGTGAAGTTTGCCTAGTGCCTCTAAACTGGTGCTTGGCTGAGGCAGCTCAAATGCAGCTTGTTCTGCCCTTGTATAGTAATAATAAGTTCATTTTTGGACAAAATCATCTTAGACTAAATTGACCCATTAATATGAATTCTTTCAGACAAGTTCTTATTAAATTCTGCTGGGAAAAATTGACTGTTTTATTTAAGAAAATGTATTCCTTGTCTTTGTGTTGGATGTTATCGCATGTAAAAAATTTTTCATTCTAGGCATATAAAATAGATATTAGAGCTTTATTCAAAATAAAATATAATTTGAAATTCTGTACACTAAATCAAATTATTAGTGTGATTTAAAGTTGACATTTGATATTTTCTCTCAGATTAATATTAATAGTTTTTATTTTATTTCATATTTATGACCACAAATAGAAAATAACACATCATTCTTCCACAAAATTAACTTTTATTTTTAAGTGGTGCATGTTAATTTTACAGAATGGTGAATTTCATTGTGGCATATTGGTACATGCATATAATGATTTGATCAGTTTCACTCCTCAATGTCCTCCCTTAAACTTTCCTCATCCCTCTCCCTGATATGCTTCTTGTACTATACTGGTCTCCATTCTGTTTTTATTCTTTCTTTCTTTCCTTTCTTCCTTTCTTTCTCTCCCTCTCTCTCTTTCCTTTTCCTTTATTTTCTCCTGTAGCTTCTGCATGATAGAAAACATATGGTACTTGTCTTTCTGAGTCTGGTTTATTTCACTTAACATGGTGCTCTACATTTCTCCCCAGTTTCCTGCAAATGACATAATTTCATTCTTTGGGTATGAAGAAAACTGCTGTTTACATATACCACATTTTGTTTATTCATCTGGTGGATACCTAGACTGATTCTATAACTTGATTATTGTGAATTCTCTTAAAATAAGCATGGGTATTCATGTATCTCTCTCTATAATATGATGACATTAGTTTTTTTTAAAATAAATATCAACCAGTGGTATATGGCAGGGTTATATGAAAGATCTATTTTCAGCTTCTTGAAGAACCTTCAAATCAATTTTCATTGTGATTGTGCTAATTTGCATTTTTACCATCATTGTACAAGAGCTTCTTTTTCAGGAGGAAAGGTGGTGAAGTGAGCTAGTCAGGGACTCTGGACCCCTAAACAGCCCAGAAAGGGGGCAGTGAAGAAACAGCTGAGTGGAGAGGTGGGTACAGAGTAAATGTGACTCAATATTGGACAGGGTGAGACTTGGAGAGACTTGAAGTTTGGTTACCAGAGCATAAAATAAGGACAGAGTTACTTAACCCTGAACCTGAGGCAGGGTCGAGGTGGTGGAGGCAACAGAGAGAGAGAAAGAGGGAGAGGAAAAGCACATAAGCCAACATCCTTAGCAACTGGAAAGGAAAGCAGACAAAATAAAAGCATGACAGAAGCCCAGCAGTCAGTGAGGGAGATCAAGCAGTTTAGCTCAAATTGTGGACAGAAAGCTGTGCCAGTTATGACAGCCATTTTATGGAATCCACACTTGGCCAACCTCCCTAGAATAAATTAAATCACAGCATCTCTCCACCTTCAGACATCAACAAATAAAGCCAGAAAGAGAACATCTGCAGTGGGATATTTCAATAATCCATCAAGCAGGAAATGTGGAGGGATAGCTGCTACTGAAATTTGCTGAAAGTGTTACTGCTCACCACAGACAAGGGGAGTGAGGGGGGTGGATCTGACCCAAGTCCTGGAAAGTGCTGACATATCTCAGTGCTCCACACAGCTTCCACTGCATCCCAGACAGAGAATGGAACTGATGCTGCAATTTCTGCTGTGGGCAGTGAGAGGTTACATGCAGGTAGGGCATTAGACATCTCTGTGCTGGGCAGTGGAGGGGAATGTTGCCCACGGTTCACAACCGTGGGCAGTGGGAACTTGGGCAAAGGCAGACTAGTCAAGTGTCCTTTTCAGTTTCAGGGATGGAGCCCCAGCAATCAACGATGGTCAGGATAAGGTGCTTCTACACTGCAAACCACCATAGAGAGCCTACAACTACAAGTCCCTTGCTTTCAGACAGCCACCAGGCTCTATGCCACTTTAAGGAGGGTGATGGGTGGGTGGCTCAGGTATGCAGTGTCTCAGTGTTGTCACGGTGACAGCCCTAAGTGCTGCATCCTGTTCTGCTACACTCAACAGAAACAGCCAGCAGATCCAGCACGGGGCCTCTGAACATCCACCCTCAGGACCCTCGGCTGATAAATGAGAACTAGCGGGGGGAAGATTTATAGCTGTCAGGAGATTGGTTCCTGTTCCTCAGAACTTCCAGGAGAACACAAAGCTGTGAAGTAATGGACATCTTCTAAAGGTCTCAAATCCTGATAAAATTCAAACCAGAAACATTTATATGAATTTTCTCCACCGTGGCATGGTTTACAATAAATACCTCTAGTATCAACTTTGATCATAAATATATTACTCTTCATTTTAATTCAGTAGTTATTACTCTAGTATTCAATACTGTGTACTTAAGCCATTTGATCATATTTTTCTCTAATGTTTTAAAGCATTAATGGAAATCATTCTATCTTTGTTTCCTAAGTCAAGGTTATACTTGTTCCTCTTTTTTTTTACACTTGTTCCTCTTAATCACTATTTTCTCTCACATGAACTGTTACTGCCTCAAATCCCTCCATACATCTTTTTCTCTTTTTAATTTGACATAGATTTTTCTTTTCTTTCATTCTGTTTCCTTTTTTTTCTCTTTTCTTTTACACATTTTTTGTCTCCTCCCCTTTTTAGTCCTTATATAATGTAATAGTAATTTTCCTTGCTTTAACAACTAATTGTTGAACCTATTCCAGAACAATATTATAAGTTTATGCCTGGATCAGAACACTTCAAACAAGTTTTTATTTTTCCTAAGGTTGATTAGTATGTGACTTAGTATAATCTGAAGTGATTATGGTGAACAGGATTTAGTGTCTTCTCGCAAAATGGTTCTGATATTTAGGAAAGAAAGCAGAGGATACACATCTGACTATTTGTCCAGCCCAGGGCTCTTAAGAGAAAGAAGTTCACTAAACAGTACCTCACCTAGAAGAAGGACCAACAAACAACACAACAGGTGGTAGACATATAAAGCAGTATGACAAAGGAAGGTAACAAACCACCCCAAATAGCCCACAACAGTTCAATAACTAATCCCATTGTCCCAACAGTGGGGGAACTTTCAGAGAAAAAATTTTGAAAGTTCATAACTAAAATGTTCAATGAGCAAATTAGGATTGCGGTTTATAATACTAAATGGAGAAAAGCTGAAAGCATTTCCACTAAAACTGGGAACAAGACAAGGCTGTCCGCTCTCACCACTTTTATTCAATATGTTCTTGAGACCCTAGCTGGAGCAATTAATTAAGCAAGAGAAAGAAATCAAAGGGATAAAAATAGGAAGAGAGGAAGTCAAAGTCTCTTTTTGCTGTATCTGTATCCTGTATCTGGAAGATCCAAAAAACTCCATCAATAACCTGCTTTAACTTATAAACAGATTTAGCAAAGTGGCAGGATACAAGATCAACACCCACAAATCAATAGCTTTCCTATACACTAATAATAATAGGACTGACGAAGAAGTCAGGAAATCAGTCCCATTCAAAATATCTTCAAAAAAAAATAAAATACTTGGGAATTAACCTTACAAGGGAAATCAAAGATCTCTACAACAAAAATTATTCGTCATTGAAGAATGAAATCCAAGATGACCTAAGAAGATGGAAAGATGTCCCATGCTCTTGGTTAGGCACAATTAATATAATAAAAATGGCCATTCTACTGAAAGCTTTATATAGATTTAATGCTATCCCTATAAAGACACCTATGTAGTTCTTTACAGACATAGAAAAAGCAATTCTTGAATTCATTTGGAACAATAAGAAACCTAGAATTGCCAAAACACTACTAAGCAAGAAAGACGAAACAGGCAGTTTTGCCATACCAGATTTAAAACTATACTATAAAGCTGTAGTAACAAACACAGCATGGTACTGGTATCAAGATAGGAAAGAAGACCAATGGAATAGAATAGAAGACCCTGAAACAAACTCTCAAATCTTTAAACATCTGATTTTTGACAAAGGGGACAAAATATTACATGGAGGAGAGACAGCCTCTTCAACAAATGGTGCTGGACAAACTGGACAGCCACTTGCAAAAAAGTTGAAATTAGACCCATATCTTTCTCCTTGCAGGAGAATCAAATCAAAATGGATCAAGGAGCTAGGAATTAAACCAGCTACCTTGCAACTGATAGAAGACAAATTAGGTCCAACATTTCAGCATTTGGGAGTAGGCAAAGATTTTCTCAACATGTCTCCTAAAGTGAAGGAAGTAAATTCAAAAATCAGTGAATGGGATGCCATAAAGCTAAAAAGCTTTTGCACTGCCAAGGAAACAATCAAAAGAGTCAAGAGGTTTCCTACAGAAATGAAGAGAATCATGGGCTATGATTCCTTGGACAGGGGACTCATATCCAGAATCTACAAAATCCTCAAAAACCTCAATTATAAAAACACAAACAACCCAATTAATAAATGGGCCAAAGAGCTAAATAGAAGCTTCTCACCAGAGGACATTGATCAAGCCAATGAATACATGAGAAAGTGTTCTAAATCACTAGCAATCAGAGAAATGCAAATCAAAACTACCTTAAGATTTTACCTCACTCCAGTCAGACTGGCAAAGATGAAGAATACAAATAATAACAAACGCTGGCGGGGTTGCGGGGAGATAAGAACACTAGCATGCTGTTGGTGGAATTGCAGACTGGTCCAGCTGCTCTGGAAAGCAGTGTGGAGATTCTTAAAAAAATTAGAGTTGGCTCCATCATATGATACAGCTATCCCTCTTCTAGGTATTTTCCCAGAGGAGTTAGAATCAGCACATTACAGTGACACAGCAATATCCATGTTCATAGCAGCTCAATTTATAACAGCTAAATTATGGAACCAACCCAGATGCCCCTCACTGGATGAATGTATATATATACACAATGGAGTTCTACTCAGCTATTAGAAACAATGATATTGCATCTATTGAAGGTAAATGGATGGCATTGGAAGAAATCATGCTGAATGAAGTTACTCAAACACAGAGAGTCAAGGGCCAAATGTTTTCCCTCATTTGTGGAGGCTGGACCTAAACCCCGGCTCAGGAGTAAAGTAGACAAACTCATGCTTTAGATCCATAAAAATGCAAAATATTAATATTTATGAGATACAGTTGCAATATACTTCATAAGATGTTTGAACAAGCTATGCTGCATACCCGTACAAAAACATAAATATAAATGTTTAATCCCATTGTCAAATATTTTGAAGAATAACAAGGGATGATAGGAAGGGAGGAGAAGGGGAAAATGTTGGAACTAAGATAAAGCAAGGTACATTCCAAGAAGTTATAAATGTCACAGTATATACTCTGTGCATGTGTATATATATATATGTTTTTCATATTTTCATAGGTATAAAAATTATGTTGCTGTTTTTTTATCATTACTGTTGGTATATGTATTTTATTTTTATTAGATGAATATGGAGTTACAATTGAGGGGGAAACATTGTCAAACAATCAAGAACAAATGTATTTATACATAGTTATCCAAGGCCAATGCCATGTTGTGGATGCCCCGCTTGGGTTCCCCATGTTTCTGTTTCCCCCAGAAGACCCCCTGAGTTAAATGGATATCTTGTGAAGGTCAGAGATCTCCTTCTGAGATGATTCTCCCATATTCCCACCCTCCAGTCTCCTAGATATCCTTCCTAAGCCCTCTCCTCACCCTGTCCCCCACCCTACACCTCCAGGTATCCTAGGCAATCATCCCCCTGTTTGCGTAAAGAATCATATAATTTGAGATTATTATTAGTTTAGCCATCTAACATACTGCTTCCCAATATATTCCAGCTTCCACAGATGAGAGAAACCATTCAGCCCTTGAGTCTCTGAGATTGGGATACTTCCCTTAGCATAATTCTTTCCATCTCCATCCATTTGTTTTCAAAAGCCATAATATTGTTTTCTGTAATGGCTGAGTAGTATTTCATTGTATATACGTACCAAAGTTTTTGAATCCACTCGTCCAGTGAGGGGCATCTGGGTTGGTTCTGTAGTCTAGCTATAGTAAATTGAGCTGCTATAAACATTGATGAAGCCGTATCTCTATAGTATACTGATTCTAACTCTTCTGGGAAAATACCCAGGAGTGGGATAGCTGGGTCATAAGGTGGTTCCATCCCTAATTTTTTTGAGGATTCTCCACACTGCTTTCCATAGTGGCTGAACCAGTTTGCAGTCCCATCAGCAGTGTAACAGTGTTCCTCTTTTCCCACAGCCCCTCCAGGATCTGTCCTTGTTAGAATTTTTCATTTTTGCCACTCTAACAAGAATGAGGTGGAATCTCGTTGAGGTTTTGATTTGCATTTCCTTTATAGCTAATGATGTAGAGCATTTTCTTATATTTAAAGGCTTTCTGAACTTCCTCTGGTAAAAAGTTTCTTTTTAGATCCATAGCCCATTTATTGATTGGATTATTTGTGATTTTGGTGTTTAGTTTTTTACTTCTTTGTATATTCTGGATATTAGCCCTCTGTCCTAGGTGTAGCAGGTGAAGGTTTTCTCCCATTCTGTAGGATCTCTCTTGATGCTCTTGACTAAATCTTTAGCTGTGCAAAAACTTTTAGTTTAATTGCATCCCATTCACTTATTCATGACTTTACTGCTTGAGCCATGGGAGTTTTGTTAAGGAAGGCGCTGCCGACTCCTATGTCCTGTAATTTTGACCCTACTTCTTTTTCTAGTAAATTTAAAGTTGTTGGCTTAATATCCATATCTTTGAACCATTTTTATTTAATTTTTGTGCAGGGTGAAAGGTAAGGATCCAGCTTCAGTGGTCTACACATGGATGTCCAATTTGTCCAACACCATTTGTTGAACAGGCTATCTTTCTTCCACACTATACTTTTGCCCCTTTTATCAAATATCCAATAGTTAAAGATATGGGGGTTTGTCTCAGGATCCTTTATTCAGTTCCACTGGTCTTCTGTTCTGTTCTGATACCAATACCATGCTGTTTTTGCTACTACAGCTCTGTAGTATAATTTCAGGTCAGGGATTGAGATACCCCCTACTTCTTCCTTTCTATAGAGTAATGTTTTGGCTATTCTGGGTCTCCTGTTATTCCATATGAACTTGAGAATTGCTTTTTCTATTTTTGTGAAGAATGCTATAGGTATCTTGATGAGGATTGCATTGAATCTGTATAGGGCTTGGGGTAGAATTGCCATTTTTATTATACTGATTCTGCCTAACCATGAGCATGGAATGTTTTTCCATCTACTCAGGTCTTCTGTAATTTCTTTTTTTAGTGTTTGATAGTTTTCTTTGTAGAGGTCCTTAATATCCTTTGTAAAGTTAATGCCCAAGTATTTCACTTTTTTGGAGGAGATGGTGAAAGGGAGAGATTTCCTGATTTCTTCTTCTGCGGATTTGTTGCTGGAGTAAA
>PVKS010048208.1:0-12499 GCA_004027875.1 Aplodontia rufa | reverse complement strand
TGCTGAGTAAAATCAGCTTAACCCAGAGATCTAAGGGTCGATTGTCTCCACTCATCTGTGGAGGTGGGGACTAGACCCTGGACAATGAGAAAGTTGGTCTAGTAGCATGAGTTAAATCCAGATAAGATGTAATGCTTTACAATCTAATACTTTTTTTAGAGTTATAGTGGGAAGGGGAAGGGAGGGATAAGGGAGGGTAGTGGGGGGGCACTCCTGGGGATAATTGCAATGTCCAGAATATATATACATTTTATATTATTTTGTTAAAATCTTGTAAGGTTGTTCAAAAACAAAAAAGAAAAAAAAGAAGAGGATGAAAAAAAAAATAAAGGGTATTGTGGCCAGTACAAAAAGGAATGAGTTGAAGTTGTCTAAGAGACAATCATGAGGGGAATCTGCTGGAATTGGAAGGGCCAGACTCCATGGTGATATGAGCGCTCTGAGCATGTGTGGTTAGGTAGATACAAAGGCATCCACAAGTAACCAACTTCCATGAAGTAACCACATGAGAACTAGGAAAAGGTTGTCACTCTCTACTCGTGTCTGCAGGGGGTTCTGGACTGCAGGGTGCTGAGGAACAAGTGCTTGGAATTTTAAACTAAGACCAGTGAGAGATGAGGTCCAGGACCTCAAAGTAACTTCAAACCCAGCAAGATATTGCCATATAGAGAAAACTCAACCTCTAGTGGACTTATGTGAAAATTGAACTGGTGTTTGGATGGGAATGGGGATGATCAGGCAAGTGAAAACTCATCTGCAGGGATTCACTGGTAGAGAGGTAGGGAATCATGGTCTGGAGCAACTCAGTCTGAAAGGGGAGCACGCACCCAGGAGACATGTATGGAGTCCCGGCACCAATGTTGGATGTGTTCGTGCAGCAAAGAGACCCCTTGGTAGCTGAGACAAGAGGTTTCATTAGGTGTAGCAGAATGGTTTCTTCCCTGACTAGAAAGCAGCAGCCTGTGGCTGAGAGCTAGAAAATTTACAGGAAGTCTGGTGGGAAGGGAGCATAGGCAGGAGATTTGAAAAAACAACATTTAGGGGCAGGGTTGACATTCCTGTGGTTGCAACAGATACTTACCTGCTATGTGCTGAGAACCACATGCGACTTGGTGGCCATGTCATGACATGGTTGCTATGGGGTGGTTACACAATGGAAAGTTCTAACAATGGTAATGGAAAATTTCTAACAATGGTATGGGGAAGTGAACAAGTTTGGAAAATGCATCTACAGGTCATGGTTTGTGAAAGGAGACAAAAATGTAGGTAAGCAAAATGGTGTTTATAAAGTCTAACAATGTTAGCTTTCCATTGCTGACAAAATTAAAAAGTCAACTTAGAGAAGTAAAGATTTATTTTGACTCCTGATCCACGGTCATTTGGCTCTTAGTTTTTTGGGCCTGTAGTGTGGCATAGCAAAACTGCTCTACTAACCGGCAACTGTAGGCTAGTAGAGTGTAGCTTGAGGAGGAGGGTCATTAGGGGCCTGCCTTTAGAGTATATATTTTGTATCTGGCATGGAGTCTCTCCCTGTTCCCTGGAGTTATGCTTTCCACCATGATGTTCAATCTTACCTTGAGCCCTGAGGAATGTAGCTGGCTTTCTACAGACTAAGACCTGTGAAACCAAGTCCCTAGATAAAGCTTTCCTATCTAAAATTGTCTTGTTGGGGCTTGTAGTCATAGCAATGAAAAATGAATAAATAGAAATTGGTTTCAAGAGTGTGGTCATTGCTGTGACTAGTCTGACCTTGTGGTTTAGAAGCTTTCGGAGCTTTTTGGAATTTGTGGGAGAAAATTTGATCTGTTCAGCATCACAAGCCGGAAATTCTTTTGATTGTCATAAACAGAGCTTAATGGGCAATTCTGGCGTGAGTTTCAAAGACTGGAATGCCGATTGGACTATACACAGTAGAGACAGGGCTCAAGGGGTTTCAGAAGAGAAAGAGGACTCTATTGGAAATTGGACTAGAGGCCATTCCTGTTATGTTCTGACTAAGAAGTTGTGCACATTTTGCCTAAGTCTGAAGACTTTCTCTGAGCCTGATTTTGAAGGCAATGCGCTTCTTAATCTGGTAAAAGAAAGTTCCAGGCAGAATAGTATTCAGGTGGTGACATGGGTATAGCTGACAGCTTTTAGCCAAATGTATTATGATATTCAGGAGCAGAAAGCATAGGAAAAACTTGCACTTGAAAGGTGGGAGTGTAAAACTAGACCCAAAGAAGCTGCAGTTGTTAAGGACATTACTTCCACTAATATTCTAAAGATTTTGCTTCGAGGCAAAAAGAAATATAGCTAGAGGGCATTTTAGGAATTGGCAAGACCACACCTATCACAGGCTTAAGGGTGTAAAAGTAAAAATTCCTTTGAGAACAGACCACTGGGGAACCCTTCTTGCACAAGGGAGCCTAGTAAGGTTTTTTCAATGTTCCAGCCATCCAGGCACTCAGAGACTGCTGCAACCATGACCCCTGAAGGTGTGGCTACTGCTGGAGATAGTAGCAGGCCTTGGCAGCAACCATGTGCAGGATGCTGGAGTTAGGGGATCTTGGAGGCTTCTGCCAAGTTTTTAAAGGAAGGCCTAGGAGGCCAGGTAATGTGTATCAGGGTCAGAGTCCCTGCAGGCATCTCCTGAGAGGGTGATCCATGGAGATTTGAGGAGGAAATTGAAGCTACAATGGTGACCTCCAAGATTAAGAAATGCCAGGACCATGAAATGACAAGGAGCTTCAGAAAAGATGGTACTTATGATGGGAACTGAATAATAAAAAAATTGCCTGTAACCAAATCTTGGGAGGAAAAGTCCTAATCAAATACAAATGTAGTATAATGATCTTCAGGAAAGGAACAGGTTATTTATAATGTCTGAGAAACTGGGGGGGAAAGCAGTCACTGTGATTTCAGTTGAAAAATGCCTCATGAAATGGGAAGTGGAATAATTGAGGGAAGGTAGTAAAGCCTGGCTCAACAGCTCCCATAGATTTCAGTCTGTTGCTATGGAGAGTCACTGAGAAATATAAGAAGAAAGAAGAAATGATCTGCTCTCTGATTTAGAAAATAAAGCTTACTACCTGCTGAGTATACATGGACTACAGTGAGGGGTTGTGCAAGCAGAAAAGGGTGGAGCATGGAGGCAGAGAAACCAATGAATGGGCTGGCTCAGTTATCGGGAAGACAGATGATAGAGAGGTGAACCTCATGCAAACACTGGAGTTGGTGAGAATGAGTTGGGTTCAGGAGACAGATCAGCAGCAGAACCTACACAAATTACAGATTGTTTAGTTACAGGTTGTGAAGAGGAAAGACAAGTCTAGCATGACACCTGAGTTCAGGAGGCTTCATAGTACCTTTTACTGTGACAGGAAACATGTGGAAGAGCAGATACACAGAAGCTAAGCATCTTGACCAGTGTAAGCGCTGAATGTGCTTTAAATAACCACTCAGAGATGACTATTAGAAGGTTGGAAGTCAGGGGAATGACCATTTTTTAAGTTAGCATTAGTTGGTTTATAAATACATTTAAAAGTAAAGAAATAAATAAGATTATTTTATGATAAAGATTGCAGATATTAGGGACGAAGTTGTTTTAGTACTAAGTCATTTAGAGGCCAAGCAATAAAGAAAGGAAGGCTCAAGAACATTAGTAAGGAACACAAGTAAGGTAAAAGGAAAGTAAGGTGAGCACAATATGACCAATCTAGAGAAGGGTGTATTTCAAGGGTAAGGAATGGTAATTTTTAAATGGCTCAGGAGTCAAGTGTGAAACAATTCAAATGTGATGAATAATTTTTGTAAGATGTAGGGTACTGGTGCATTTGACTGAATCATTCAGTAGAGTATATTGGGAAGTTAATGAAAACTGTAGTGAGTATAGACAATTTTTATGTGTTTTGCATGAATGAAAGAAGATCATTTGAGCCATAAAATAGTGGTGGATAAAATAATTAAAGTGTTAGATTTTTGATTTGTTTATATTTATTTAAAATGGGTGACCCCAGACATGCCTATGAACTGTGTGGCAGGGAGAAAGAAATTAATGATATAGAGCAAGAGGAGAAAATGAAGAAGTAATGTATTTCAGACTAAAAAGGCATCTTACATCCAAGCCACACAAAGAAACAGAAGCACTTCCTTCATTTTCACTTTTCACAATGGAAAAGCAAATGTCTACAGGAAAAGGGCTTTGATCATTAGGCTATATTTCTGTGACATTAGCAAGCATGGATCTGCAGTTTTTTAGTAAAATCCAGCTGCTGGCTAGTGATTGTGAATCATCAGATGGCTTGGTATAAAGAGTAGTCGGCTTTTAACAGTTGAATGCTAGGGAAAGTGAGGGAGATAGGAGCTGGAGATATTTCCAAGGGTGCTAAATATGCTATACCCTGTGTTGCATTTAATCCTTAGCAAATACTGTTTTTCTCTTCTGTTCCATAAGTGTCAAATAGGTAGTCACTGGCTGTGTTAACTTAGTCTATTGCTGGTGGACAGTATGAAGATGCATCTACGCTGAAAATCCTGCTGTTCCATTAGCCCCTGAACAAAGCCCCTAAGTTATGATATTCATCACTACACAAATGTTCACCAACTGGTCATCAGTGCCGCTCTCCTACACAAAGGACTCAAAGTCTAGTTGAGATGTTCAGTGGCATAGACTGGGAAGACTACTCAGAGGCAGTCTGATTTCTCCCTAATTCCTCTGCATAAGATCAAACAGAAATGTTTATAAATGTGTACTTCTTAGTGGGACAAAAACATGCAGAAATGTACTTCTTAGTAGATAAAAACCTATTTACTGATTTATTTTTATGGCTTAAATAAGAAATATTTTTCTAAAGGAAGGAAAGATAAGGTAAAGATTATAAGGAACATATAGGCAATTGACAGTATTTCCTGGAATCTGTGTGTAGATGTCTCAGTACACAAATTCCCTCATATTCTTATAAGATCGGGTGGCTACCAACACATCATATACTATTTTTGCATGAACCCTATTTAGTTCCCCTCCAAACTATTTACATTGTCAGGACAAATAGCATTTCCTTCTTCAAAAGTTGTAAGATCTTGAATATGCAATCTGTCTTATCCTTATATCTATAAGAAATTGTCATGTTAAATTAATAATGCAAAATATTGGCAATTGAAATTTTTTACTTGATATTTATTCACACACTTCTGACGACTGATGCAGAGAAGCCTTAGCCAATAGCAATAGAATAATTTGGATTTCTGATTTTAAGAATACAGGCTTGGAATTAGTATTAAATAGATTTTTTAATTTTGTGTGTTTAATGACAGGTGGAAGGAACATGATTGTATGTAAATAGTTGACAGTAGTTGACAAAAATATATACGTTTTCCCTGGTTTAGAGCATGGGCCATAAGCCCAATAATAATTTAGTATTTATTGACTAATGAATCCTTCACACTTGATGCACAGGTGCAACTAGAAAAACTTATGGAGGTAATTATACTAACAAGGGTTTTTAAAAACAATGTTTGAAGTATGAGTCAACCAGGTGAGGTAACAGAACTGCTTGATGTATTAATAAGGAAGCATTCATTTGTTCATTAAAAAATATGTTAAGAGAGGTCTATGAGCTAGAGACTGTAGATGTAGCAGGGTGCTTTGTCCTCATATAATTTCCATTTGATTGAGACTTGCAGAGAAATGAATAAACAGAAAAATTAAAAGTTTTATTGTTATGATAAAAATATGCAAGTAGGCTACAGAAAGGTATACAAGGTAAGATATACTTCAAATGAAAAAATAAATCTTTGAGAAGGTGACATTTATTTGACCTTTAGGATCAAAATAGAGAGTAATAAAGATTTTAAAGATGATTGAATGATTATGTTCAAACCACCTCTATAGATTGAATCAAATATTTTCCATATGGAGAAAGTTGTCTCTTCAAAATGACATGCAGTGGAGCAACAACAGAAGTAGATAAAACACACTCCCCAACCCACAGCCAAATATCCATAATAAGAAGCATTTATCACATTCACACCTAGGCTGGTCCTTGACAGAAGAGCTTGCTCTGCTCCCCATGTCTGTCATCCTCCTGAGACCAGCAGGTCTGGGCAAGCATGTTCCTGTGGGGATCATGGCCAAGCTGCAAGAGAGTCAACAAGCATTCACCAGCCTCTTTCAAGTGTATGCTCTGCTGTGATTTGGGTGTGGTTTGAGTTTATCCTCCAAGAGTTCGCTAGTTTGAAGCTTTGTCCCACTATGGCAATGTTAAGAGATGGTGAGGCCTTTAAAAGTCAGGGCTTAATGGGAGGTTGCTAAGACACTGGGGGCTCTACCCTTGGAACCTTGGATAGTTCTTAGGAGCAGATTGTTATAAAAGACCAAGAGGGGGGTCCCCTTTGATCTGTTTGGCCTCTTGTCTCACCATATGACCTTTGCCTCTGGCCAATACTCCTACCATGATATCATCTACCATGATGTGATACAGTCAAGAAAGTCCTTGCTACAGATCAATTCAATGTGACAACTCATTTCTTAGACTTTTTGCCTCCAAAAGTGAGCTAAATAAACTTCTTTTCTTTATATATTATTCAGTCTTACTGATTTTGTTATAGAAATGGAAAAATGAACTAACAGGTGACTTATTATCTCTGACACTCATTGTCCAAAGTCAATTATGCTGTGGACCCCAACATTCTGAATGGAATTAGTCTACAGAGGTGAAGGATCATTATGGATTTTTTTGAACAACAATGTAATCTACTACTAAGAATAAAAATGAAAACTTACAGAATATTTTGGTGCTCAAAGGTAGTCCATACGTACCTTTGACCCTGCCTTTACTACTTATGTTGTTAGTTTATTATCCAACGTAAATGCACATAGGCATTTACAAAAGGTGAGGGAGCAGCACATGATGTGTTAAGCACTTGTGGCTACAGAAACTGGAAACAGACTGGACAGGATCTTGAATCCAGTCCTAAACAGACTGTAAACCACTGATTTTCTCCACCAATGTGATAATTGATCTCTGAAAAATTACACTGTCTGGTGACTTCAAAATTTCTTTTGTAATGAGATTTAAATTGATACTGAGTCCCTCACTACTTGCTCTGGCTTAGTAATTATCCCTTTTCCATTTAATAATAAGAAACTAATATTTCTTTGACAGATATTCAGAAATACCACTGAATTTGAACACAGAGATTGCTTATTCCATGTGCTATTTTCTTTCTTCTTCTTTTTTTTTTTTTTTTGGCAGGGGAAAGGGTAGAAATGAGTACAGGAGATTGAACCAGGGAGTTATTAACCATTGAGCAACATCTGCAGCCCTGTTTTTAAATTTTTATTTTGAGACAGGGTGTTATTAAGTTGCTTGGGTCTCACTAAGTTGCTGAGACTGGCTTTGAAATTGTGATCCTCCTGCCTCAGCCTCATGAGCTGCTGCGATTACAGTGCTTGGCCTCCTGTGATATTTTCTTACTATATAAATTTTTAAACTTTGTTACATTGCATACAGTTAATAACAGAAAAAAGGTAATTACAAATATTGACTTTTTTAGCTTTAAAGTTGCCAATATATAATATAAATTGTAAGGTTACATGACAAACAGATTTACAGCTTTAAAATTTAAAAATGAATTAATGATAAAATGTGCTAATGAAGATGATATATAAATCCTAATATTAAAAGAGAACTTAATATTTGCTCTTTAAGGCAATAAATTTCAGTGGCGTTGTTTGTTACTGCTGGATACTGAGTAACAGAATTAAGGATCAAAATCTTCTAAATAAGGTTATATTATTAGGTAATGTATAAAACTATTGTTAAAGTCATTTTAGTTCTTGAGACTTAAATAGTTAAGTCCCCTTATAGGAATACAGAACTGTAAAACAGACAAATGTAGTAACAATTGGTGCCAGAAGAGGGTAGTGTTTCCACAGGAATATTGTAATTTGTTTTTGTGTGTTTTTTTAAATCTAAGCATTATACAATAAAAAATTAAAATTTAAAGACAATGTCAATTGAATTTAGAATTTGTGACCTATAACTTTTATAGTCACAAGTATCTAAAGCTCTTTTGATATGGGCTAATATGGGAAAAGAAAATAAGCAAGGATCAACCGTGACAACATTAGTAATCATAGCATGCCATTTCCAGAGCTAGAATTTTATATAAATAAGTGACATTTTTCACTTTTGCAAAAATGATACTTTTGTGGAAACTGTGAAGAAAAACATACTCTGGACAATACATAGATTCTGTTATTTAGGGTAAATTATTCTATTTCTCTTTAGAATAAAGCTCCAAATTTTCTTTATTTTTCCACTATATGATTGGTTTTGTCCTGTGCTTAGTTGAAAATATTTACCAAAATCTAAGCTAAGGGAAATGTTTTTATTTCTTTGTTTCCTTTAATTGCAGTCCAGTCCAATATGTGGAAGATCTTTTGCAATATAAAATAGAAGACATGAATTATCATCCCAGATCTGTTCTAATTAACCAAGTGATATCATTTATGGAAATCGGTGTATGCTCACTGAATCCCTCAGTGTTTCAGCTGTATGATGAAGAGCTTGAACATCTTGGGGATGTTTCCTTTACTTTTATCCTCCCATTGGTACCTCTCCTTACGCTGTGAAGAAAATTGTAAAGAGCAAGAATTAATTCATGCCACACCTGATTCAGCTTTGTTTCGGCACTGTTTTGATAAGGATATTGTTTCTCTGTGGAGCAGATTTAAATAACTGGTTTCAAAACCAGTATTGTTTTAAAGCCTGTTGATTCATCTTAATTTTTTGCTGTTCTTTAAATCTCTCTCAATCTAGAAATATACAAGAAAATCAGAATTTTAAAGGTAAAGTGAGACTTCAATAATTATTTTGGACCTAGCCCAGAAACCATCCCAAGAACTGTATGTAGTATGAAGGATAAAGCAAATTATATTAAAATCTAGCTTCTAGACTTACAGTCTATATTTGGCACAATAAATAATGAGTTCCTATTTTTGGAAAGTTGAGTAAGAGACTGCATGTGGGAACGATCCAGCAGTTATATCCAGCACTCCATATTTGCTGAGGGACAAGTGACAATTTCTGTGAGTCTTCTCTTCAGCAGCTTTGATACCAACAACAGACAATGCAACCATGACCCTTCCAGCTCTAAGGGACCTTATTTGTCAGCAAAGGATATGCAAATAGCTGTGCTCCCAGACTGGAGCTTCAAATTACTTTCTCAAACTTAATTCTAATGAGCTGTGAAAGAGCTATTTACCTGGCAATTATGTTGTTACACAGGTGTGTTGCTGCTGGAAGACCCATTTCACCACTCAGCTCGACAATGTGCATATGTTCATCTTGTTTGACTTGGTTTATGATTATATGAAGTAGTGCAGTCAAATACATCATTTTCAGAATGTTAACTACCTCATGCATAAGAATGGTTTGCTATCATTTTAGTATTGAAATTTGCTTCATTCATTTGACATTTATTTTTTCTAAATTATCTCAAACATAAAACTGGACAGAGTCCCAAAATTTCATTCTTTGTAAAGATACAGAGTGGGGATTCTGAGGATCAAAGTGGTTTGGATGGACCCTTGTTTACATGATATAATTTAGCTTCTCTGTACTTCCCTTTCCTCTTACCATTTAAAGATGTGGAGGTAAAGAAAACAAAGTTAAGAGAAAGAATATAGGGATATAGCATATCAGGCCGGTGGCCAAACAGATTTATGATACAGCATGGATTCACAAAAGAAATAGAAGCTAATGCCTACAGGTTTACATAGGTTTTCCACATTGCTAAGTAAGGGAGTAACTGCAATAACTGTAAGCTATTTTCCTAACCAACAGGCAAAGAACCAAATAAAATATGCAGGAAGAGAACTAATATTTATTTAGTCCTAACTGTGCCAGATGCTCTTTTAGAGTATCTGAACAATCCTAAAAGGTTGATACCATTATCTCCATTACTTAAATGAGGAAACAAGGACTAAGAAAAACCGAATAATTTTTTCAAAGTTCACATGTCTCATTGGCTCCAAAGCATGAATTTCCAACCCAGTGTGTGCTATTCAAAGAATGAGTATATAGAATAGTTTTTCAGGAATTTCATAAAATTGAAAGACCAATTAAGCCTCAGTGATTTATTGCATCTTTTCCACACCATATTTCATTGTCTAGAAGTCTTCAATGTTTCTTCTTTTTGCAACTGCAGAAGGTAGTTAATTATTTGCAAATGAAGACAATTCCTGGACCATCTCACCACATTTTCACTGAGGACTCTTCTTTGGTAATGTATTCCTTTTTTTTTTCTTGCCAGGGAACATGAAGAAAGCTTCAATAATATTCAGAGAGACATGTTAGGATATCTTCTATCATACCTATAATGCAATATAAAATGAAAATAAGGACTCATAGCATCCTGAACATACTGAAGCTATGAAACTAAAGTTCAAAAGATACAAAATACATGGAATTTGTCTACAGGCGCTTGACTCAGTGCTTGTGGATGTCTGATATTTCAAATCAATACTGATTCAGAATTTTTAAAATCAAAACTGTTTTAGTAACATGAAACGTAAAAGAAGTTTTGGACGTAATAGCAAAAATATGACATTTTCTGAAATTATTTGAATTCCTCCTCTTCCCCAGAAGATAGTAATTTTAACAAAAAGATGAAGCCATTCTAAAATCAAATGTAATATCTAAATGAGAATGTATCAGAAAATGAGGATGAACTTCTGTAAGCCCAGATTGCTTCATTCCACCTAGTGCATGAGAGGATTACTATTCTTATTGACTGTTTGAATTTTACTTCAGCATTTGCCAAAAATGACATCTTGTTTAATGAAAATGGAATACATAATTTTAAACATGCTTGAATACTTTTAGTGCAAGATAAGTATATTGTGGCCTGAATAGTTTAAGAAACTATTATTTTATGTTCTGAACACAGAAACCAAGGAGTTAAAAAATCATTTTCAGTTCTTCTCCAAGGAAGATTATTGGGTTTCTGCACCAAAGTTTGAAAGCTATGAGGAATCTTTATATTTGTCAATAAGCAAGTACCTCTACTTTCTTAAAACAGGTTGGTTTTAAAGGGTTTTGTTTGTTCAAAATATATTCAACAAATTAGAAAGAATCACTGAAGTGTTTAAAGATATATACATATACGTAAATACAAATGTACACAGAAAACATATGGGATTGGCATTTAATATTACAAATGTCTGTTGGAAGACTTTCCACCCTTGAGCCACTTTTTTGGCTGTGTGCTAGAATTTTAAATATTTCATTAGGTAGCTCTAATATGCAACCAATATTGAGAAACTCTAACCTTTGTGTTTATTGGTTATAAATTCTCTATTATCTCCCATGGCATTTGGGCCTATCAGTTCAATAGGCTGCAGCTTAGCATGCCCCAGACTGCCTCAAACTCCAGACAATAATAGCTAAGGAGAAACCACCTTCCCTACTGATAGAATACAGTAGAACAATTTAGTCTCTTGCCTGTGTTGGTCAATTAATGATTGACTAACCCTCTTTCCTATAGAAACAATGAAAGTTCCAAAATATGATTTTTCTCATCTTCATCTTCCCCAGAATCTTTCATCCCTCTTATTTCTTGCCTCAATCTTTAATTTCTATCAGTAATACAACAGTGGATGGAGTGGTGTCTCAGCAGGTACAGCACTCATGCCTGGCACGAGTGAGAAAGCAAGTTTGAATCCCAGCACTGTGTATACAATGGAGTGTAGGAGCAATAAAAAACACATAAAAAACTGTATCTTTCCCTCTTTCATACGCACAAAAAGAATACACCAAAAATTTCAGTTGTTTTATTTTTCTGTTTTTATGCCTGTCATACTGGATGTTCTCTTATGATGATAAAATTTATGAGAACAAAAAAAATTCTTTCAATTTCTAATACATTGTCACATTTTCAGGCACAAGGCAGGACTCCAGGAAGCATAATTTGTTTGCATAAAAGAATGAATTATTACATTAAAGGGTTGTAAAGAGACAACAGCATAGATGCCCTCTCCAGAAAGCAAGAACAACCCGTTTCCTTCCCAGGAATCAGAAACAGGAATGAAGAGCAGACGGGCTGCAGCAGTGGCTCAGCAGTTACTGCGCTTGCCTGGTATGCTGGAGGATGCAGTTTTGAACCCCAACACCATGTACACAGCAAAGTGTTGGAACAAAAAAAGCAATAAAAAAAACTAAACAAAATAAAATTGATTCTCTCTTACTGTCCCCCCTCTCTCTTTTTTTTTTTTTTTTGGCTGAAAATTTATTTATTTATTTATTTATTTATTTTAATTTTTTTTATTTTTGAGCAACCTTACAAGATTTTAACAAAACAATATAAAATGTGTATAAGATGTGTATATATTCTGGACATTGCAACTGTCCCCAGGAGTGCCCCCCCCCAATTACCCTCCCTTATCCCTCCCTTCCCCTTCCCGTTATAACTCTAAAAATAGTATTAAATTGTAAAGCATTACATCTTATCTGAA
>PVKS010048207.1:0-12500 GCA_004027875.1 Aplodontia rufa | reverse complement strand
TCTTTCTTTTTGGTTCCTGTTGCCATTTAGTATATTTAACTTTTAAATCTTTTTTAATCCTTTTTAGCTCCATTGTTATTATTGAATTTTGTGTTCTTGGATGTATTTTTTTTTTGTTCATTTGTATGTATTGGTGGTTGGTTTCAAGAAGACTCTGTCTTCTTGACTCAATTGCTGTCTCCATACTGTTGGAATCCAACCAGGGAAACTCTTCATAATAGTAAACTAGGACTCTCCTTGGATCAAGAGAACCATGCTCCATACTAAGCTCCTATTCCCTGTACTCTGGCAATTCCTAAACTTTTTGCTGTTCTCTCTCATCCTCATCTAAAATCTTTACCCCACTCATATTCCATTTCTATTTTTTTCTTACTTCTAATTGAATAACCTACATCACCCTAAAGCCTTGTACCTCTTTATTCTAAGTCATGAGTTCTAAACTACCTCCCTACCTCACTTCCTTGGCTTTCTAGTCATTTCTTCTTCCCAGCTAGAGAGGCCCTGCTAACTGAAGAAAAGGACATCCTTCAATATATGTAATTGCTTGTATTATAATACATTGTGAGAGCTCGCATGGAAGAACACTGATCCTATAAGTGCTAATCATCATTATAACTGTTTTAGTTGAAACTATATAATATTTGAACCTATAGGCTCTCAATTCCTCATTGATTGGACTGTTAGCTATTGATCTGAGCTTCCAAAATAGTACCTCATCCCAATGAAGCAAATTCATAAGAAGCTCCAATAACCCCTACAAGTGTAATACTGATGGTCAGTCTTCAAGACACAACCCCTCTATCTGAAAATGACTAAAAGGGGAAATAACTCCCCTCCTCAACCTCACAGTTTTCCATCCAAGGACTCCATGGTCGGGACCCTAGATGAAAACCTAAAAAAATGTATCAACATTATGATTAGTAACTCAAAGTGTTGAAACAAGGATTAAGGAAAGAGATCAAATACCAGTTTCAATTGATGAGAGACAGCTTTTATAAGGAAATAAGGGAGCAATTCCATGAGATGAAGGCCATATTTATAAAGAATTAGACACCCTGAAATGAGATATAGCAGAGCTATCAGAATTGAAAAACACTGTCAACCAAATCAAATATTCACTGGAAGATACTAACACCAGAGTAAACTCAACTAGAAATAGAACCTCAGCTCTTAAAGAACGTACATGAAGACAGACAGAGCAATGTCAAGTTCAAGAAGGATAGACCAGAACTATATATGACCAGAACTTCCAAATAATATTTGATGAGATGAGGAGAAATAACCTGAGAGTCATTGGACTGGAGGAAAACTCCAAACAGCAAACAAGGGGCATTAAGAACCAAACACATAGGGCTGGGACAATGGCTCAGTGATTATGGCACTTGTCTGGCATGTGCAAGGATATGGGTTCGAACCCCATCACATATACATGACAAAGTGTTGGAGCAACAAAAGCCACAAGAAAAACTAAATGAAATTGATTCTCTTTTTTTCTCTCTCTCTCACTGTCCTGCTTGTTAAAAAAAAAAGATCAAATTCATTTATGAAGATCAATCCCATTTATGTTGAATATAATTTATCCATTTTTATCAGTTAAATTTAGGCTACTTATAAGACGAACATATTAGAAAAATGTAGATAAATAGCACAAGCCATTTTTAGAAGAAAAATCTGAAAAGCAATGGACATTAAACTTTAAATATTTGTAGAAATCAACACTATAGATTGGCCACCCAGAAAAACATGTGGACTTGTAATTTTAAACACACCTTTACTCATATGTTGAACCAATTAAATTGAACCTCTTTTTAATCATTTAAGTCACAGAACTAAAAGTAATTTGGATCCATTTATTTAATATTTAATTTATGAATGCTCATTTACACACCAATTTAGTACCATGTTGGCACAACGTAACACACACAAATATATAATACAGTTGTAACAGAAACATCAGAAAGTACAGATTTAGAGTCTTTCTTTAAAATTGATATTTGAATAAAGATAGCAGTAAAAAAAAAACCAGGATTAAACACTTTCATTAGCTTAAACAATACTGACTGAAAAATATGCTTTTGTACACAAAAGTATACATGAATTCACCAGTAAAATTGAGCTTAAAAATGAGCTTTTTCTCCATAAAATGAAATAGCCTTATTTAGTCTAGAAAAGGAGCATGTAAACATCTTTACCAGATCAGAGTTTACATTGAATCAGGGTTAGCATTAGCTCAGACATTGAAAGAATATGTGAGACCACATGAAGAGAAGAAAAAACTCTGTAGGAATTAGTGTCTCCTAATATTTTGGGGTATGTCTTATCAAATGTAACACACTTGAACCTGACTTACAACTTTGTCATCATACCTAATCTTTCCTTTGCCCCTATCTGGTCTCCTTGAGCCATATGCTGTTCAGCTGTAAAAACTAGAGGGGGAATACCATGCTGCTTGTGGAGAGCTTGTTGTGTAGCTTCCTCATGCCACCAAATACAGAATTGTAAAAATTTAGGAGGCTCTAGGCAGGTTCTTTCCCTTGTGTCCTAATCATGTGTGTAAATCATTTAGCCTCAGCCATTCCTCTCAGTAGCCCCATTGCATAAAGTGAAGCAGCTCCATATGTGGAGACTGCAACTTCAAAATATTTTAGTGTCTTATAACCAATTGGGGAAGAGTTTACATTAATTCCTCCTTGAGGGAAGTTAGGATCAACATTAGGGTCAAAAGGTTCAACAAGCACAGGGCAACAACAGGCGTTAAGTGTGCTTCAAATTCCTTCTCTCTCTAGGCCATTGTAATATCAGGAGAGAGGGCTTAGGCTAACATGGTCACCTTAGACTCTTCTTTTATGGGAGACAATTCATCATCACTGGATTCTGGAGTTTTAAAATCATCCTCCAGTGGGTTGGGGTGGAGGGTCATCTATCTCTGTAATTTCCTCTGCTAAAATCTTATAATTAACCTTATCATTTCCATTTGTTGATCCCTCAGGAGTTTGTAACAGCTGTAAAACTAAAGTGTACATTGTGCAATGAAGAAACCAGAACAAGGATCACATCCCCTTGAGGATGAACCCTTTAAAATGATTTAACCACTTCCTTCCATTTTGCTAGCTGCAGAGTTTCCTGTGTGAGCAGCCAGTAACAATGCTTCTTAATATACTTGTGCAATAAATAAAAATCCCTCTGAGAAGTGTGAACTTTGGAAGTCAGGAACATAGCATAAGGGAGCTTCAAGTAGTCCTCCTGGTTAGTTTCATTTTGTCCAATTTTTGTGTCCCTGGAACACTGGACAGTGACCTAAACATCCTTTCCCAGAATCATTTACTTCTCTGAATTTCTTTGGTGGGCCACTTACACTTTTTTGGTCCCCATTCAGGTGTCAGATATGATAACTAGAGATCATCTTTGAATAATGCCAAAGAATTGAGGCAGGAATCCAGAGGACCCAAAGCAAGACTGCACAAGAGGGCCAGTGACACTCTGTGAAGAATTTTATTTTTTTATTTCCTGTGATAGTTTACAATTTAGCTGTGATAATTTACAGTTCAGCAAGAAAAATACATCTAAGAAAATATTTGTAATAAGTACTATGTTTATGATATCCAGCTTGTGTAATGTAGTTATCTTTGCAAGAAGAGATGTCTTGCATCTCTTCTTCTGATGTTTTGCATCTTTACCTGAACATGAACTCCTAATTTATATAATGTTGTCTTCACATGGGACCTAGACCAAAGGCATTACTGTTATGGTCTGATATCTCAGGTGTCCCTGAGTGGATTTGTTCCAAGACTTCAAATTCAGAACTCCATTATTTTAGCCCCCATTTTATCCCACAATAGTGAACATAGATCTTTTAAAGAGGTGGTTCAAAATCTACATTTCGGATGTGTGCTATCAGGTGTCATAATTCACTTGTGGCCTTGAAAAATAGGCATTTCTAGGTCTTCTGGTGCTATTTCTGAAGTCTGAATTACTTTATTCCTGTGGTGTGTGTGTTTAAAGACAGAGAACCTGGATGGGAAGAAGGGTAATCTTGCTTCCCCAAAGTTAGAGAGGGGGTGACAGAGAAAGGGGAAAAAATGTTAGTTTAAAAACAAACTGCAGTGACAGAGAAGCAAGGATTGTGTTCAAGGCATGAAGGGGACCCCTGTTATACACCCAGCATTGATTCATAACCAAATCTCCTAATTCTAATGTTTTTTTGATTTGGGGAGAGAATGAGAAATTCAACATTGTGCAGTCTTGGTATCTTTTAGTTTAACAGTTCTTTCATTAATTTATCTCTCTCCTTTCACATTTCATTATAATAAGCAAGAAGAAATCATTAGATACCTTCAACATTAGAGGATCCTTACCTAAACAACCAATTTTATCACTGAAAAGTTGTGTTATATACATAACTCCAGGAAATAGTTTTGCTGGGCTTTGTTACACTTAACAAGATTCTTCTAACTAACAAACATTAAAAAAAGAAATTACAGAAGACCTGTTTTTCCATCTGGAAAAACATTCCATGCTCATGGTTAGGCAAAATCAGTATAAAAAAATGGCCATTCTACCCAAAGCCTTATACAGATTTAATACAATCCCCATCAAGATACCAATGGCATTCTTCACAGGTATAGAAAAAGCAATTCTCAAGTTCCTATGGAAGACCAGATTAGCCAAAACATTACTCTACAGGAAGGAAGAAGTAGGGGGTATCTCAATCCCTGACGTGAAATTATCTTACAGAGCTGTAGTAGCAAAAATAGCATGGTATTGGTATCAAAACATAACTGAAGACCAGCGGAATAGAATATAAGATCCTGAGACAAACCCCCATATCTTTAACTATTTGATATTTGATAAAGGGGGCAAAAACATAGTGTAGAAGAAAGCCTGTTCAACAAATGGTGTTGGACAAACTGGACAGCCATGTGTAGACAACTTACCTTTTGCCCTGCACAAAAATTAAATCAAAATGGGTGAAAGATCTGGATATTAAGCCAACAACTTTAAATTTACTAGAAAAAGAAGTAGGGCCAACACTACAGGACATGGGAGTCAGTGGCACCTTCCTTAACAAAACTCCCATGGCTCAAGCAGTAAAGTCAAGAATAAATGAATTGGATGCAATTAGACTAAAAAAACTTTTGCATAGCTAAAGATCTAGTCAAGATCATCAAGAGAGAACCTACAGAATGGGATAAAACCTTTGCCTGTTACACCTTGGACAGAGGGCTAATATCCAGAATATACAAAGAACTAAAAAAGGTAAACACCAAAACCATAAATAATCCAATCAATAAATGGGCTACAGATCTAAAAAGAAACTTCTCACCAGCAGAAGTCCAGAAAGCCTCATAAATATATGAGAAAATGCTCTACATCATTAGCTATAAGAGAAATGCAAATCAAAACTTCAATGAGATACCACCTCACTGCTGTTAGAGTGGCAAAAATGAAAAATTCGATCAACAACAGATGCTGGAGGGGCTGTGGGAAAAGAGGAACACTGCTACACTGCTAGTGGGCCTGCAAACTGGTTCAGCCACTCTAGAAAGCAGTGTGGAGAATCCTCAAAAAATTAGGGATGGAACCACTTTATGACCCTTCTATCCCACTCCTGGGTATTTTCCCAAAAGGGTTAGAATCAGAATATTATAATAATGATGTGGCTTCATCAATGTTTATAGCAGCTCAATTTACTATAGCTAGACTGTGGAACCAACCCAGATGCCCCTCACTTGATAAGTGGATTCAAAAACTTTGGTACATATATACAATGGAATGCTACTTGGCTATTAGAGAAAATGATATTATGGCTTTTGCAGCCAAATGGATGGAGATGGAAAGAATTATACTAAGTATCCCAATCTCAGAGACTCAAGGGCCGAATGATTTCTCTCATCTTTGGAAGCTAGAATACATTGGGAAGCAGTATGTTAGATGGCTAAGCTAATAATAGCCTCAAATTGTATGATTCTTTATGCAAACATGGGGATGATTGCTTAGGATACCTGGAGGTGTAGGGTGGGGGACAGGATGGGGGGGAGGGCTTAGGAAGGATATCTAGAAGACTGGAGGGTGGGAATATGGGGGAATCATCTCAGAAGGAGATCTCTGACCTCCACGAGATATTCATTTAACTCAGGGGTTCTTCTGGGGGAAACAGAAACACGGGGAACCCAAGCAGGACATCCATGACATGGCATTAGCCTTGGATAACTATGTATCTATACATTTGCTCTTGATTGTTTGACAATTTTCCCCCCTCAATTGTAACTTCATATTCATCTAATTTAAAAAATTCTTTTTCCTCCTCTTTTTGATACTTTGGTCCTCACTTGCTCTGAGCAATCACTATAGCAATCTTACAGTCTAGGTTTCTTTTTATAGTCTATCCAAGGCAATTTAAAATTCCTCTATAATGTTCTTCAAAATTCTTCTAGTCTCTACCCATTGGCCTGGCTCCAAATCTGTTGCCATGCCTCTAGGCAATTATTACAGAAGCACCCAACTTATTGATGCTGAAAGTATGCATGATTTTTATATTTCTGTGTAATAAGTTACCACAGACTTACCATCTTAAAGCAACAAATGTCTATCAATCCACTTACTATCAATCTGCTATCTATCATCTATCTAATCTATAATCTATCTAACATGAATTATTTGTCTATCATCTATCATAATTTACATCAGAAGTCCAGGCACTCCTTAACTGACTCATCTGCTCAGGGTCTCACAAGGCTGCAATAAGTTGATATGCTATGTTCTCACCTGAAGATTTTACTGGACAATAACTGCTTCTGGGATTATATTTATTGGCAAAATTCAATGATTTTAGTCCTATTATTATAGGACTGAGGTTCCCATTCACTTTGTTACTGCCTCCTTTCCTAGATATTATTATTTCTTTGGATTTGGAGTAGCTCTTTGGACATATTGGGTTAAACATATAGAATAGTTTGCTCATTTAGAAAATTATGTTGAATTCCCACCTCTAGCCATTTGCCCTAATTTTCTTATAGGAAACCTGATAAAGAAACTCTTTCTAGTAACCTTTATCTTTCACTACCTTTTATATTCCCCTCACATAATTCATTATGATATCCCTGGAATTAACTAATCTTGTCCTGAAATCTATTTTTTTCTGTTATTTCTTCACAAATGTATTGTTCTTTTTCTAAAATGTATGAAAGCATCTTGCTTTAGTCATTTCTTCAGATTTTATTTTCTTCTAAAGATTCCTATGCCCCTATAATCTAACTAAAACATTTATGCTTTTTAATTGTAATTAGCCTTGTATTAATTTGGTTTTTAGATGTAGCCCAAGAGCCCAGATAAGAACTAAGAGGTGCTCCCTAGGTAAAAGGGATCTCTCCCTGTCTTGCATTCCCAATGAAAAAGTATCCCTAAACTCTTTGCAACACTAACTGTCCTCTAAATTCTTCTCCTACTTACTCCCCTTAAGTTTTATTCTCTGTTTTGAGCATATGAATTTCTTTGAAGAAGAAAACAAGTTCAAGTCTTCTTATTCTATTTAGATCAAGGTTGATCCTAGCTCTTTAAATTTTTACCTTCTTCAGATTCCCAATGTTGCCAGATAAGTTGCCTCACAATTTATATTATGAGAGATCAAAAGAAGTGAACACTTATAAATATTCATGGATTGGAAGTAGGAATAAGAATAAGTCATTGTTGCCATTGACAAATTTCTAGTCCAACAGAATTTTTTCTTCTTTAAATATAAGGGAATGAAAAAATCCACATCTTTCTAAGAATCCATTTCTAGTTATTTTCATTAAAATTTACATTTTTAACACAGTACTGGGATTTTATTACACAGCATAAAACAAAGCAGGCCTTATGAATGCTTATAGTTTACTAGGGAAAAATGTAAAGAAAGAATGAGGAGACTCTTTCCTTAATGATAATAGATAAGTGTTCATAAAATATTTTATATATTTCCTATGTAGGTCAGAAAGAAAATTGTTTTCTTGAAGAGTTCAACTGGTTCCTTAGAAAACAGTATTGATGAGTAACTTTAGGGAAAAAACCATAGAGAACCATCAGAAGAAAGAGAGCAGTCATCACAGCTGCAATCTGACATTTCTTCTCTGCCCCAGAGTTCCAAATGCTGTTGAGTCCAAGCAGGGGATGGCTTCCTGGAGGATTGGTTCTTATTCTTTTCCAGGAAAAAAAAAAGACAGCTTCCTGTAGTTTATTCAAAATAGTGGTCAAATTTTTCCAAAAGACAGAAAGAAAAGACAAATCCCTGGATACAGAAAAGTATGCAGAGTACATTATCTGAGTGTTGAAACTGCTCAATCTTTTCCAGGCACTGTTTTCTGTCCTCAGGTCTGAAAGATGAAACAGAAAAAGTCTCTGTTCCCAGTAAGCATATTCAGTGGTCTAAGGGAAAAAGAGAAGACAGGAAGGTTATGATCAATGATGTGTGGTAAATGTTTAACAACCTAATCACAGGAAAAGAAAATCCCTGGTTTTTAATTTTGTCACTGCTGAGGATTAAACTCAGGACCTCATGCTTGTTAGGTAAGTATTCTACAACCAAGCTATACTTGCCACCCAAAATTGCTTGCTCATTTTTCCATTTCCAATATATAAATACATCCTCTGTGGCCAATTTTAAGTTCCCAACTCCAATGGAAACTTTGGAAAAGATGTACAGTAACACATCATTATGTAGTAGGCCCTGTATATATATATTTTGGACAAAAGTGGAAATTAGAGCATAAATAATAGTACACTACAATACAATAGTACAGAGAGTGATCAGTTTTTGGAATGTACTCTCTTCTGGTTTTTATACACTTTATTTAATTGGAATTTCACATGATTTTATTTTTAAAGTGAATTCATGTATCTCAAACTAACCATTTTAAATTTTATAATTCTCTGGCATTTTGTATATTCACAATGTTATAGAACAATCATTTGGGTTCCAAACTAAGTTCATTATCAAAAAACACAACCGTATGATCATTAAAGCAATTGCTCCCCATTCCCACATCACCTAGATCGTTGTAAGCTACAATTTTACTTTAATTTGTGGGTATGTATGCCCCTCAGTAGAATACCTAGGTCATACCTAACCCAAGATTAATCCCTTTAAGAAACTGATAGACAGCTTTGTATGACCGCTGCACTATTCCTCATTGCCACCAACAATGTATGAAAGTTTCACTTTCTGCATGCCTTTTCCAACATTTGTTATTCCTTTAATATTGATACCAGCTTAATTCAGGATTTTAGTTTAAGGATAATAAAGAAAGCACTGACTCCAAGGACAAAACATTAAGCAAAGTCTTTATTTCCGAGTTTAGAAAGCAAAGCAAAGCAACACAACAAGAAAAGCTTAAGACCCACTTTCTAACATGAATTCTGACTTTTTTATCCTATTTTAGGGGACTCTTCTCCCCTTCCCATTAGCTCATGTCATCAATTTATCCTTCTATCCTTCACTGTATAAATCTTTCATTTTGTGACAAGTTCTTCTACTTCTTAACTGAGTTGATTTTTGAGATGAGGCCTGTCCTGGGATGTCTGGGACTGACCCAACCACTTTAATCCGGTTTCCATGAATACTGAATCTCTTTGTTCATTACTCCTTGCTTCCTGTACCTAATCCTAGTGGATTTAAAATATTCAGTGTGGTATTGATTCATATTAATCCAGTGACAAATGATTTCATACATCTTTTAGTGTGCTTGTTGGGCATTTGTACATTTTCTTCAGAGAAATATTTATGCAGTCAAATCCATTTTTAAGTTGAGATTTTGTTGTCTTAAAGCCATTGAGTTGTAAGATTTCTTTTTACATTCTGTGCATTAAATCAATATTGAATTTATGACTGGCAAATATTTTTGCCATCCTTTGGATTGATTTTTCATTATCTTAACCATATGCTTGGAAGTGCAGAAGGTTTTAATTTTGATGAAGTCCACTCCCTCTCATTTTTCTTTTGTGGCTTTGGCTTTAGATGTCATGCAAGAATCCAGGGATGAATCCAAGCTCATGGACATTAACCCCTATTTTGATGAAAGAGTTTTATATTTTTCCCTCTTACATTTATGCCTTGATCAATTTGGAGTTAATTTTTGTGTATCTTGTGCTGTGTTCTTTGGCATGTGAATCTCCAGTTATCTTTTCATAAAGCTAAATTTTGGTTGTATTGATTTTCTGTCTTTTCTGTATTCCATTCATCTCTATGAAAATCTTCATTATTTTTTTCTTTCTGTGGTCCTTGAGTTCTGTTTACTCTACTGTTTCTAGTTTTTAGGGTATTAAAATATGCTTTTGACTGAGACCTTTCCTTTCTAATTTTATAAATCTTAGCTGCTAATTTCCCTCTGAGCACTGATTTCACTAAATCACATAAGATTTAGCATTTTATATTTTTATTTCCAGTCATGCCTAAGTATTTCCCTTATTATCTTGTTATAATTGCAAAGTGTCCTGTTTTCTACAAAGAAATAAAAAATCATTTTAAGAAGAAAGTATGAAACATTCACAGAAAAAATTAACTTATTCCTTGGGAACAAAAGTCACTAGACTTATTAAGCAAAAACTTTAAATTAAATGGTTCAAGTATGTATGCTTCAAGAGGTAAAGGAAATGATCAACAAAGAGTTAAAGGAACCCAAGCTAATGATGTTTCCTAAAATAGTGAGTACTTATACAGACAGAAAATTAGAAAATGGAATCAAAACAAAAATTCCAGAGCAGAAGTGCCTGACACTTAGGGATCAATATATGTATGTAAATTAGATGTAAAATTTTGGATATGCCATATCTGATTGTGAAGTGTGAAGGACAGAAAAGCTAAAAGTGATTCTCTTAAGGCCTGAGACACTGGGAATATTGCAATTTTATGTGTTACTTTTGCCCATTGTTTTTCTCTTCATATATGAGCATATAAGCATATTCTTTTATATTTGGCTTCTCTTTCACCAGTTAATATTGTGAGGCTAATTTATTTTGTTGTGTATAGCTGTGATATTTGTTTTGAAATTTGTATATTATTTCATTGTATGAATATATCACAAATGCCTTACTCTTTTGTATGTGGATGGTCATTTCAGTTGTTTCAAGAGTGTGAAGTTTATGAACAGCTTTGCCATGAGCATTCTCGTGGATATGTTTTGAGGTCTGTGTGTACATATTTGCACAGACCTAGAGATGCAATTCTTAGCTTATTTGTGCTATTTTACTTTGTGCATCCATGATTTACTGTTTTATTTGGATTTGTTCTTCTTTCCTACTTTGTGGTATTGAGATTTATTTCATTTTATCATCCCATTAACTAGGTAATAATCACCCTGCTTTGTGTCATGAATACCTTTCATTGTTATGTTCACATTAAAAAATAATTCTCAATCAACTCTTACCACCAGCACCACTGACATTATCCTCATTCATGCAGTACCATCTCCTATACTGAATGAACAACAATTTTAATTAGACTGTTCTAATTCTTATATTTCATGAAAATTACTTCTAGTAATAATTTTGTTCATTTTTTAGTTTGGTTGATATTGCTATATATTGTTCTTGTGGATTATATGGAATCCCTGAACTATGTAAAATAGCACAAAAAGAACAGAATTCTGCAAAAGCTTGCTCACATAAGCAGAGCCATTATCTATTTTGATGTGCTGAGGAAGGCCTAACACCACAAGTTTACAGACAGTGAGTTTTAGTGAGTTTTAACATGATGAATTGCTTCTCCTGCTTCAGCAATAGTCCATATTACAGAAGAATAACTGTCCACTATAATATGAACACATTTATGGTGATCAAAATTAGATATATTTTGCCAAATATTATCATTTTTGAGACGTCTCGGATTAACTCCATCATTAACAGTCATTTGTGCTAGATTCTGAAATGAGGGGCAAAATCTAACAATGTCTTAAGCCAAGCTTGAAATATGCAAAGCTGTCTATGAAGCATAGCTGTTTGTTGATGTAAAAGAACATGCAAGACTTGAGTTTTTTCAAAAAGAGATGTTATTAGCTGATCAACTTCCACATTAACCAAGTGTAATTGTCCAAACAAAGAGGTATCAGATCAAATATGAGTGTCACCCCCCGCCCTGGGTTCTGGAGCAGGGAGCGGATGGAACAGCCTCGGCGGACCTTAGCCGTTCCTCGGGGGCCAGCAGGACATTGGGAACCGGCAGCCGGAGCCGGCAGGTCAGGGCTGGGGGCGGGGGGAAGAGGAGTCGCTCCTCGCAGCGTTCCTGTGCGAGAAGCAGGCAGAACAACCTTGCTAGCCGTCCTCCGAGAGGCCAAGTTAGGGCGGGGACGGGGCGAGGAGTCGCTCCTCACAGCGTTCCTGTGCGAGAAGCGGGCAGAATGGCTTAACGCTGGGCCATCCTCCGAGGGGCTGAGTTAGGAAGGGTTGGGGAGCCGGGAACAAGGGGTGAACGCCGGCAGCTGGAACACGGGACCTGGATCTTCTAAGCTGCTGATCTCTCTGACGTCTCTGCT
>PVKS010048206.1:0-12502 GCA_004027875.1 Aplodontia rufa | reverse complement strand
GAGAGAGAATCAATTTTATTCAGTTTTTCATGCTGCCTTTCTTGCTCCGAGACATCATTGTGTATGTGGTGCTGGGGTTTGAACTCATGTACTTGTGCATGCCAGGCAAGCACTGTAACCACTGAGCCACTGCTCCAGCTCCCCAACCCTAATTGTTTGAGGAATCTCCACACTGCTTTCCAGAGCTACTGGACCAGTTTGCAATTCCACCAACAATGTGCTTGTGTTCCTATCTCCCCACAACCCCTCCAGCATTTGTTATTATTTCTATTCTTCATCTTTGCCAGTCTGATTGGAGCGAGGTGAAATCTTAAAGGTAGTTTTGATTTGCATTTATCTGATTGCCAGTGATTTAGTACACTTTCTCATGTATTCATTGGCTTGTTCAATGTACTCTGTTGAGAAGTTTCTGTTTAGCTCTCTGGCCCATTTATTGATTGAATTGTTTGTGTTTTTGTTATTGAGTTTTTTGAGTTCTCTGTAAATTTTGGATTTTAACCCCCTGTCAGAGGGATTGTAGGCCATGATTCTCTCCCATTCTGTAGGTTGTCTCTCGACTGTTTTGACTATTTCTTTGGCTGTACAAAAACTTTTTAGTTTAATGGCACTCCACTCATTGATTTTTGACTGTAATTCTTTCATGTTTGGAATCTTGATGAGGAAGTTGTTGCCAATTCCCATATACCAGTGTTGATCCTAATTTTTCTTCTGGCAGTTGTATGGTAACTGGTTTAATTCCTAATTCCTTGATCCATTTAGATTTGACTTTTGTGCAAGGTGAGAGATACGGATCCAATTTCAATATTCTGCAAGTGGCTGTCCAGTTTGTCCAGCACTATTTGTTGAATAGACCGTCTCTTCCATGTTATATTTTGACCCACTTTGTCAAAGATTAGATGTTGAAAGATTTGTGAGTTTGTCTCAGAGTCTTCTATTCTATTCTATTGGTCTTCATTCCTATTTGATATCCAGTACCATGCTGTTTTTAATACTACAGCTCTGTACTATAATTTTAGATCTGGTATTGCAAAATCACCTGTTTCGTCTTTCTTGCTTAGTAATGTTTTGGCTATTCTGGGTTTCTTATTGTTCCATATGATTTTGAGAATTGCTTTTTATATATCTGTAAAGAACGACATTAGAATCTTCATGGTGATTGCATTGAAACTGTGTAGTGCTTTGGCAGAATAGCCATTTTAATGATATTAATTTTACCCAACCAAGAGCATAAAACATCCTTCTAAATTCTCAGGTCTTCTGCAATTTCTGTTTTCAGTGTTCAACAATTTTCCTTGTAGATGTCTTTTACTTCTCTTGTTAGATTAATTCCTGAGTATTTTATTGTGAATGGGACCAATTTCCTAATTTCTTCTGCCCTAATATTCTTGGCATATAGGAAAACTATTGGTTTATGGGTATTGATATTGTAGCCTGCTACTTTGCCAAATCTGTTTATTAGCTCTAGCAGTTTTCTAGTGGAGTTTTTTTGTTTTTTTTTTTCTTTTTTGGATCTTCCAGATATAGGATCATGTCACCAGCAAAAAGGGATAGTTTGACTTCCTCCTTTCCTAGCCTTATTCCTTTGATTTCCACCTCTTGCCTGATTGTTCTGGTCAGAGTCTCAAGGACTATATTGAATAAAAGTGGTGAGAATGGCAGCCTGTCTTATTCCTGAGTTCAGTGGAGATGCTTTCAACTTCTCTCCATTTAGCATTATACTAAGCTGAGGTTTTGGCATATATGGCCCTTACAAAGTTAAGATAAGTTCCTTTGATCCCTATCTTCTCTAGAGTTTTGAGAATAAATGGGTGCTGGGTTTTATCAAAGGCCTTTTCTGCATTTATTGAGATGATCATATGGTTTTTGTCCTTAATTCTGTTTAAGTGATGAATCACATTTATTGATTTGTGTATTTTGAACCAGCCTTACATACCTGGAATGAAGCCCACTTGATCATGATGACTTATTTTCTTAATGTATTTTTGATTGTGGTTTGCAAGAACCTTATTAAGGATTTTTGCATCAATATTCATGGAGGGATATTGGACTGTAGTTTTCTTGTTTTGATGTACCTTTGTTGGGTTTTAGTATCAGAGTTATGGTTGCTTCATAAAAAGTGTTTGGGAGATTTCCCTCTTTTTCTGTTTCTTGGAATAGCTTAATAAGGAGAGGTGTTAGCTCTTCTTCAAAGGTGTGGTAAAACTCTGTGGAGAATCCATCAGGTCCTGGGCTTTTCTTCTTTGGAAGACTTCGAATTGCTGTGTAGATTTCAGTGCCTGTAGGGCTGTTTAGGATTTGAATTTCATCCTGTGTGAATTTGGGAATGTTGTATGAGTCTAGAAATTTGTCCATGTCATCCAGATTATCTCATTTAGAAGAGTATAGTTTTTCAAAATGTGTTCTGATAATCTGATTGATTTCAGTGGGGTCAGTGGTGATCACCCTCTTTTTGTTGGTGATTTTGTTGACTGACTTTGATTCTCTCCTTCTTTTAGATAGGTATGCTTAGGGGGGTCTGTCAATTTTATTTATTTTTTCAAAGAACCAGCTCTTTATTTTGTTTTATTATTTTTTGTTTGTTCTAAATTTCATTGATTTCAGCTTTAATCTTAATTATTTCCTGTCTTCTGCTGGCTTTGGGATTAGACTGTTCTTCATTTTGTAGTGATTTGCGTTGGAGCATATTTCCACATAGTTGGGGGCATTGGTGTTTGGAGAGTATATATTTACTATGCTTTTGTCTTCTTGTTGTATTGTTTCCTTTACTAGGATGTAGTGGCCTTCTTTATCTCTTCTGAATAATTTATATTTGACATCCGTTTTTTCAGATTTAAGAATTGCAACTCTAGCTTGCTATCTTGGGTCATATGCCTGGTAGATTTTTTTTCCCCATCTGTGGGTGTCATTGGTGTCATTGGGTTTCCTGTAAGCAGCATATTGTTGGATTTTGTTTTTTGATCCAGTCTGCTACTCTTTTGTCTTTTGATTGGTGCATTGAGACCGTTCACATTCAGTATTAGAATAGTTATGTGGTTGTGGTTCATATTCATTGTGTTTTATTAGTAAATACTGTGTTGTCTTAATTGTCTATTGATAGCGTGTACCTTTATTGAATTTCCTCTGTTTGTGGGTTTTGAAGAGTGTTAGCTTGTTCTTCTTCTGGAGTTTATCTTTTAGGATTCTTTGTAATGCTGGCTTTCTGTTCACGAATGCTGCAAGTTTGTTTTTATCATGAAAAGTTCTTTTTTCCCCCTCAAATTTGAAACTGAATTTTGCTGGGTATAGTATTCTTGGCTGCATGTGTTGTTTATTCAGGCACTGAAAGATCTCCTTCCATGATCCTCTTTCTTTCAGAGTCTGAGCTGAAAAGTCAGATGTGATTGTTATTGGTTTGCCTCTGAGTGTGATTTGGCATTTCTACCTTTTTGGTCTCAATATTCTTTCCTTGATTTCCCTGTTGTATACTTTGAATATGGCATGTCTTGGCAAGTTTCTCATTTGGAATGGCTTATTGGGTACCCTATAAGCTTCCTGGATGAGCATATCTGACTCTATTTTTATATGGGCAAAATTTTCTTTAGCTATTTCCTTGAGAATGTTCTTTATCCCATTTGTTTGTGTTGCGATTTCTTTCTGTATCCCAATTACTCTTTTATTGTTTCTTCTCGTTTCATCCCAGCCATTTAAAAAATTCTATTCGTGTTCTGTGAGTTTTTTTTCTTTTTTGTCATCCGTGTACTCAAATTTGCTCAGCCCATCCTCATTGTCACAAGTTCTTTCTTCAAGAGCTGAGGTTCTGTTTTCTATAGAAGGTAGTCTATTATTAAATTCTTCCATGGTTCCCTCTCATGTCATGGACTGCAGATTTTAGCTCTGTTACTTTCTTTTTGAGTATGTCTATTTCTTTGATAATAGTTTTTCATCTCTTGAGTTTTCTCACTTAGTCCCTTTATTATATCTTTTTTTTTTAGCTCATTGATCCTTTTAGTAATCAGATCATTGATGTTATTTTCAAGGTTTTCATCTCAATCCCTATGCATGGCATCCTTTTTAGGGGATTTGTGGGTTTGAGGTGAATCTCTCCTTGTTTGAATCTTCATTTTTGAAGAGCTTCTTCTGGATCTCTGAAATGAGATTTCCTGCGGGGAAGATAGGCAGTTCTCCGGGTGTTTTTTCCTTGCATGTCAAAGGGTCAGATCAGCCACCAGCTCTTTGATGATCACCTTCTTCCAGATGCTGTTTCTGCCTGGGTCCTCGCATTGCTCTACCTTTTGGCTCCAGGCTCAAGGTTGCAGATCTGAACCTGGATTGCCCTTTGAACCTCCTCTAGTTGGTCCTGAGCAGGGACTGCTTTGGATGTGGGTCCTACAGGTTGTTTCCCAAGAGCCTGCTGGTGGGACACAAAACAGGTCCTGATGCTGAGCATCAGGTAGACAGGGCTACTCCAGGCAAGAAACCTCCCTTGGTTGTTCCTGAGCAGGGACTGCTCCGGTTGGAGGTCCTACTGCTCTTATCCTGAGTACCTTCCTGCAGGACTCAGACAGGCCCCATAGGCACACAGGGCTTCAGGTAGGCAGGGGCTGCTCCAGGTGGGGAACTTTCCCTGTTTGACCCTGAGCAGGGGCTACTCCGGACAGGGTTCCTACTGTTTGTGTCCTGAGTGCATTCTGGCGGGAGCTGCAAAGTTTTTTTATATAAATGAGAAATTTGAGACTTGAAAAAGGTTAAATACAGAAATTTCAAAAATTAATACACACACACACACATATATATATGCTTATTTCTATCTATAATATGGAGGTAATACAGAGGAGACCTGAGAGTGGGGAGTGGACGATGTGGGGGAGATCCTGGGCTAGGATCCGCCTTAACTTACTTTATCAATATCCATATATGCATGAATATGTAACAATGATTCCCTCCAATATGTAAAAACTATGTTGAACAAATAAAAAAATAAAGAAAAAGGTTAAATAACTTTACCATGGTCACAGCTAGGAAAATAGCAGAGTGCATTTGAATACAGAGCTGTTAATTTCCAAAGTCCCTTTTCTCTATCTCTTTTATTTTTATTTTTTTAAAGAGAAAGAATGAGAGTGGGAGATGGAGAGAATCAATTTTAATTTTTTTCATCTGGTTTTTGTTGCTCTGACACTTAGTTGTGTATATGGTGCTGGGGTTTGAACCTGGGTCCTCAGGCATGCTAGGCAAACATGATATTGCTGAGCCACCACTCCAGCCCACCAAGTCCCTTCTCTTGATAATACAGGGTGGTTGCCCAGCAAGCACATTTAGTTATGTTTCAACATACATAATATTTATTTTAATAATTATGTTGGTATTTTGTTACTTTCAGACTTTTTTTTTTTTTTGCAGTGATGGGCATTAAATCCAGGACCACATGTGCTAGGCAAGTGAGGTACCACTGAGCTTTGTCCTCATTTAAACTATTTTTTAAATTTTTAGAGCTTACAGAGATGTGCTGCATTTATTTTGGATACTTTTCTTGTTTGGGGATTTTTTTAAAGAGTTATGAATTTCCATATTATTCTTTTTTTTTTTTTAAAGAGGGACAATATGAGAGAGAGAGAATCAATTTTATTTAGTTTTTCATGTGGCTTTTGTTGCTCTGATACTTCATTGTCGTACTTGGTGCTAGGGTTCAAACCCATGTCCTCACACCTGCCAGGAAAGCACCATAATCATATTATTCTTTTTCTTTTTTTCTATTTTTTTTTAAAGAGAGAGAGTGAGAGAGAGAAAGAGAGAGAATCAATTTTTATCTGTTTTTCTTCTGGTTTTGGTTTCTCCTACACGCAGTTGTGTGTGTGGTGCAGGGCTTGAACTTGGGTCTTTGCACAGGCCAGGCAAGTGCTTTAACTGATGAGCAACTTCTCCAGACCCCATATTATTCTTAAATACTTAATTTATACAGTTGATTTCTCTAACATAAATTCTAACCTAGCTATAATAGCACTTCCTCTCTCCTAAACTAATTTCTATAAGAATGTTGGTTCATGCCACAGGTGTCTTTACTCAGTTTTTGCTGTTAAATATGTGACTGTTTCTTTTAAATGGTTGCGTATGTTACCTAACAAAATCTCCCACCCTTCCCCAAATGTAAATTCTGCCTGTTCATCAGCAGCAGAAGCACTGCATTGTTTTCCTTTGGAAGTGTGTACTGAAGGGGACAGACACTCCTAATGCTTATTGAGTGTGTTAACTGTGATCTGCCCTTGTTGTATTATTAATGGCACCATGTTTTTATGTTGCAGATGGATGAGAGCTAGCAAGGAAAATTCAGGACCATGATGGCTCAGTTTCCCACAGCTATGAATGGTAAGGAGCTTTGTGCTTGTGGCAAGATGAGGAAGATGTGGGCTTTTTTTGGTGAAGATTTAAAATATTTGTGTAGAGAATTTTCCTTGATCTTAGAAATGCAAAACTGAAGCATTCTTGTTGAAAAATACTGATAATTTATTTCAGAACATTGCATGTATCTCCCATTTGAATATTATGCAGTAAATTTCACATATCTATATAAGCATATTCTGCATTATCATCTGGAATGTGTGCTTGCCATTGAACAGTTAAGAGTAACTTGTCATTGAACAATTAATATTGTGTTTTATACTTTATGTGTTATCCAGTTTTATGCTGGAGAACAAAAAGCAGTGTTATTAGGTGAATATTAAGGTGTTTTTGATAGCAGATGATGATTATAGACAGATGAAGCCAATAAAGATTCATTTAATAATACAATATAACATTGTTTTCCCTTTACAAAGCATTTTATATGACCACATATATAATTGTTTAATTTGAAACATTTAAAGAATATTTAGGTAATTTCAATTATAAAAACTTTTTAAAGCTTTTGTTCTGATTATAATTATAATTTTTTCCAAATATAAATAAGCTACCTTTAATTGGTATTAAGTTGTTATGCATATCCTTTAGAATTGAGAAAATGCACTACATTTTTAAATCATTAAAGAATCTGGAAGCCAAGTTATTAATTTTGTGATAAAGTTCCTGGCTAATTGTAGGTACATATAAGATTATGGACAGTAAAGTCAATAATTATTTAACGTTTAAATTTAAAACAGTAATATTAACATTTTTTTAAAAAGGAGGGAAGAATCACCATTCTTCCACCTTCACAAAGCAATTCTATTTTGGTTTACCATTTAGTGTAAGGATTTTGGAGGTTTTTCCTCCCCCCTTTTCAGAACTATTGCTTAAGAATTTGTGTGAAAAAGTCTTTTAGGCCTGAACAGTGGCTCAGCTGTTACAGCGCCTGCTGGGCATGCGGCGCAGGCGGGAGTACTGAAGTTCAAACCCCAGCATCCACGTACAGGACAAAGGCTTGGAGCAACAAAGGCCACATGAAAAACTAAACAAAAATTGTTTCTCTCTTTAAAAAAAAAAAAGTCTTTCATAGGCCCTTGTTACTTTGGATTGTCTGTCACCCATAGCTGAACTTAATTGTACCACATTATCTACAAATGCATTCTTAAAATTCATTTTAGAAAAAGGATTAATGTGAGCAGTGCTTCCACTGTGGAAATGGTGTAGAATTAAAGAGATTGATGTCATAGATGATTTCTTAAAAATTGAATAATATTTTTTTCCATAGTGAGTGATGTGTATATATGTAAGTTTAAAATTAAGGCTGTAATAGTAGTAACATGTTCTACCCAAGTTTGAGAATTTCTGTGACTGGTATGAAAGAGTTTGCATTAAGTACAGCTTGGTTATAAACTTCAGCTTCAGGTTTTACAAACAAAAAGAGTATAAAAGAAAGCAGCACAGGCCCATCTTTCAAATTCTTTTTGTTTTTATTCCATAAACATTACATATCTTATAGCCCTGTTGCATTATATATAAAAGAGTAACTTTGGAAACAGTTGAAATATTCAGGAAAAAAAGAGTGCTTATGTGAATAATGGTCCAAAATGTTAGGCAGCTTGTTTAGAAGTAGTATCTAAGGAATAAAGATGATAGATTTTTTTTAAACTTTTGAAGAATTGATAGCAGATACTGGTACTTTCCTCTTATAAAATAGAAGAAAATTGGAGATAATTTATGTAAATCTAATTTAAGTCCAGTTCAGGGTTTAAGATCTTACTGAAAGCAGCGTTCACACATAGCACAAAGCCTTCAAAAGCAGTGTTTGCTCCTCTCGTAAATCCTTAGACACAGTTTGTTAAATTTATTAATGCTCAGTGTTACTGTAAAGTGTTTGCTGTGAATATAGCTTTTAATGTAACCAGAGCCTTTTTTTTTAAAGACAGAGGGACAGTGAGAGAGAAAGAAAGAGAGGATTAATTTTTTAATTTAGTTTTTCATGTGGCTTTCGTTGCTCCGAAACTTTGTTGTGTATGTGATGCTGGGGTTCAAACTCATGTACTTGCGCATGCCAGGCCAGTGCCATAACCTCTGAGCCACCACTCCAGCCCCAACCAGAGCCTTTTTATACTACTTTGGGTTTCTATAGACTGTGCTTTTGGAGTAGCCACTACCTATATAAGGCTATTTCAATTTTTATTTTAATTAATAAAAATTAAATTTAAAAAACTCAGTCTGCAATTCAAGTGTTCAAAGCACATGTGACTAGTGGCTACCATGTTGGACAGTGCAGATATATAGAACATTTATTTCACCTCAGAACTCTTGAACATATATCCTTAGCATAGTCTCTTTGATACTTCACTTCCCATCTCCTTAACAGACCTAAAAAAGGTACATGTATGCAACATATTTTTATCACTTGTGAGTCTTTTACTAGTGTCTTTTTTTGGTGGTGGAGGGTACCAGGGATTGAACCCAGGGGCACTTAACCACCAGGCCATATCCCCTATCCTTTTTTTTTTTTTTTAGATGAATATGGAGATACAATTGAGGGGGAAACATTGTCAAACAATCAAGAACAAATGTATATATACATAGTTATTCAAGGCTAATGCCATGTCATGGATGCCTAGCTTGGGTTCCCCATGTTGCTCTTTCCCCCAGAAGAACCCCTGAGTTAAATGGATATCTGGTGGAGGTCAGAGATCTCCTTCTGAGATGATTCCCCCATATTCCCACCCTCTAGTCTCCTAGATATTCTTCCTAAGCCTTCCCCTCACCCTGTCCCCCACCCCACGCCTCCAGGTATCCTAGGCAGTCATCCCTGTTGCGTTAAGAATCATACAATTTGAGGTTATTGTTAGCTTAGCCATCTAACATATTGCTTCCTGATGTATTCTAGCTTCCACAGATGAGAGAAACCATTCTGCTCTTGAGTCTCTGAGATTGGGATACTTCACATAGCATAATTCTTTCCATCTCCATCCATTTGATTTCAAAAGCCATAATATTGTCTTCTCTAATGGCCAAGTAGTATTCCATTGTATATATGTACCAAAGTTTTTGTATCCTTTCATCAAGTGAGGGGCATCTGGGTTGGTTCCATAATCTAGCAATAGCAAATTGAGCTGCTGTAAACATTGATGAAGCCACATCACTATAATATGCTGATTCTAAGTCTTTTGGGAAAATAACCCAGGAGTATCCCCTACCCTTTTTATATTTTATTTTGAGACAGAGTCTTGCTTAGTTGTTTAGGGCCTCCTTAAGTTGCTGAGGCTGGCTTTGAACTTGTGAATCTCTTGTCTCAGCCTCTGGAGTTGTTGGAATTATAGGTGTGAGCCACCATGCCCCGTTCTTTTTTTCTTTTTTTTTTTTTTTAAGACTTTTTTTTTTTTTTTTTTTTTTTTAAGAGAGAAGGTATCAATTTTATTTATTTTTCCATCTGTTTTTTTGTTTTTCCAACACTTGGTTGTGTATGTGGTGCTGGGCTTCAAACCTGGATCCTCATGCGTGCCAGGCAAATGCTGTACCCCTGAGCCACTGGTAATATCTTTTAAGCCATCTTTAATTGTGGTAGGTTTGGTTTCTGCTTTTCACAAATTTGATGAAATTGCAAATTCAGAGAGCATGATAGATGAGCCTTCAGATACATGTTGCTACCAGTTGATATTGTAGCATGGTGTGACTTGTTTCAGCATTAAAATTGTAGAGTACTGAAGACTGATTAAATGAGGAAGAAGTTCTGAAGCCTTTTTCAGTGGCTATATCTAAAATCTAGAAGAGGAGAGGAAAGAGGGGGAATAGGGATAGCCAGTGGCTTCAGGAAGAAAAGTACACCATTTTATTTTTAGAGCTTTATGTCCTTTTTAGAACTCATTAATCTTTTCAACTGTGTAGTTAAGAAATAGCAGTGAGTGGATCAAATATAATACTGTACTACGTAACAACTCAAGTTGTTGTTTTTTTTCCCCCTCCAGTACTTGGAATTGACCCTCAGTGCTGTACCACTGAACTACATCCCCAGCCCTACACTTTGTGACAATTGTGATTCTTATACCTCAATATCCTTGGTAGCTGGGGATTACAGATGTGTGTCACTGCACTTGGCACAACCCAAGTTTTTATTCTTCAGGTCCCTACAGCTGAGGCTGTAGTTCTATGTAGACCAGTATTTCAGTTGCATTTTAGAAATTTAAGTTAGTACTAGATCAACTATCATTTAATTGCTATTTTAGACTGGAGAAAAACAAACAGTGCAGGCTATTTCTGATGTTTAATTTTTATAGCATATAAGTAGGATATAACATGTTTGGATTATATGCATTCAGAATTATGTAATAATACTGCTCTTTTACTACCTGTGTGTATTTTTATGTGTATATGAATAAAAATAAGAATGACACTATTCCTTGCATAGAACCTAGCATATAACATCTGTTAGAAAATGTGGATTTTTCACTCTACTTTGATCATAACAATCTACAGAGCCAGTAGATCAGAAGAGAATAAACAATCAAAATCTTTAGAAAAATACTACATTCTCAGTTTAGAGATGAGTTTGGGGGAAATGGATAGAACTTCAGTGCATTCCTATTGTGATTACCAGATAATGTGAGGGTTGTTAAGTTTTTTAGACATCATCCCCCAAACTTTGGTGATTCTGCCTTTCTGAATGGTTTTCAAATATAGACAGATTGAGATTTTTTTTTCTTTTATTTGAGCTGCAAAATAACAAGCTTGGCTCTTTAAAAGAAACTGGTTGTGGGGCTGGAGTGGTGGCTCAGCGGTTTCAACACATGCCTGGCAAGCACGAGGACCCGGGTTCAAACCCCAGCACCACGTACACAACTGAGTGTTGGAGCAACTAAGGCCATGTGAAAAACTAAATAAAGTTGTTTCTCTCTTTCTCTGTCTCTCTCACTGTCCCTCTCTCTTTAAAAAAAAAAAAAAAAAAAGAATCTAGTTGTGATATATTCTAAGTAAGAAAGCCAGAATTGGAATAACTATTTTAAAATTGACTTTAAATTACATATATCTTCCAGTTTTTGTTATTTCTGTGTTATTACATTTCTGGGAAAAGCTTGGTGCATTGATATCTTATGTTTTAATATGGTCATTTGTTTTGAAGTGTTCAGATTTGAAGATCATTATTTTTGTATTGCATAAACATTTGTTGAATGAACGAACATGTAGGAGTCAAGGTAACTGGTTAGAGTCATGAGGAATTAAGCAGTAACCATTAACAGGCAGGTTGAGGTGGCCATGAGAAAAAGTCAGCCTAGGAAAAAGAAGACATAATGGTACACCCAAGAAGATGTCATAATGTGATAAGGCTCCGTGCCACCATCCTGATGTAGCAGACTCTCTATTTTTTTTTTTTTAAGAGAGAGGGAGAATCAATTTTATTTAGTTTTTCATGTGGCTTTTGTTGCTATGACAGTTCATTGTATATGTGGTGCTGGGGTTCAAACCCAGGTCCTTGCACATGCCAGGCAAGCACTGTAACCACTGAGCCACCGCTCCAGCCTCACACCCATGTATGTTAGTCAACACAAACCTTCCTAATAAAACTTTTCATACTTAAAATACACTTAAGGTTTCTGACTAAAAAGCCTGTCAGTATTTTCAAATGGCAAAAGTACCTTTACAGTGGCTGGAGCTGTGGCTCAGCGGTTATGGTGCTTGCCTGGCATGCACAAGGACATGAGTTCAAACCCCAGCACCACATACACAATGAAGTGTTGGAGCAACAAAAGTCACATGAAAATCTAAATAAAATTGATTCACTCTTTCTCTCTCTCTCTCTCTCTCGCAGTCCCTCTCTCTTTAAAACACACACACACACACACACACACACACACACACACACACCTTTACCAGAATGAGACAAGTCTGAAAAGGATTGGAATGCTTTGACTTCACCTTGTTTTCTTTTGGTGCTGGAATTTGAACCCAGGGCCTCATGCATGAAAGCACATGCTCTGTCATTGAGCTCCACACCCAACCCTGACTTCTCTTTAATTATGTTTCTCCCTTGAAATTGAGTCGAGTAAAGAAACTAATTTACTGAGCACTCCCCATGTGGCAGGCATATATGAGTTTGCTTTTTTATGTGTTTAGATTTTTAATTTGGTGCAGGGGCGTG
>PVKS010048205.1:0-12501 GCA_004027875.1 Aplodontia rufa | reverse complement strand
AGCCACTGGCCACATTCAATTTTTTATTTTAGTGCATTATAGTTATACATAATCATGGAGCTCCTGTTTACCTATTCATAAATGCATATAACAATTTTCTTCATTTCAATCCCCAAAAGCACCCCATTCCCTCTCCTCCTCTCTTGCCCTCATAACCTTCCTCTACTCTATTGGTCTTCTTTCCATTTATTTATTTTTTTATTGATGCATCATAGTTATGTATAAAACTGGATTGCATTTTGCTATGTTCATACATGTACATTTTAAAACAAATATATGCTTTAACCCAGAAATATAACTTCTAGGAATTTATCCAATAACAGTTTATAGATGCAAAGGTACAGGTCCAAAAGACTATTCACTGCCATCATGTTTTTTAAAATCAAAATTTGGGAAAAAATACAAGGCCCAAATAAAGGACTGGTTAAAATAATTATGGTACATCAATTAAGCAAAATACAAGGTGAGGTTGGAGTTGTAGCTCAGTGGTACAGCACTTGGCTCACATGAGCTCGGTCCTGGATTCTATCCTCAGAACTGAGAAAAAAAAGGATAAAGTAAATATAAAATAAATATAGAAGAACTTAACCAAGGAGATGAAGGATTTACACACTGAAAACTACATCACTGCTAAAAGCAATTTTTAAAAAATAAAATAATTAGAAAGACATCCCAAGCTTGTACACTGGAAGACAATTTATTTATTTATATTACAAATTGAATCCAGGGGACACTTACCATGGAGCCACATCCCCAGCCCTTTTTATTTTTTATTTTTATTTTCAGATAAAATCTCACTAAGTTGCTTAGGGCCTTGCTAAATTACTGAGGCTGGCCTCCCACTTGTGATCCTCCTGCCTTAGCCTCCTAAATGATTAATATTACAGATGTGCACCACCATATGCAGTGGAAGACAATTTTTTTAAACAGGGATTGAACCCAGGGGCACTCAAACATGGAGCCGCATCCCTAGCCTTTGCTTATTTTTAAATTTTTTATGTTGAGATAGTATCTCACCAAGTTGCTTAGGGCCCTGCTCTATTGCTGAGGTTGGCTTTGAACTTGCAATAATTCTGCCTCAGCCTCCTGAGCTGTGGGGATTATAGGTATGTGCCACCTCACTGAACTATAAAAATTATAATTATTACCAGGTGCAGTGGTATAAACCTGTAATGCCCACAGCTCAGGAGCTGAGGCAGGAAGATCAGAAGTTCAAAACCAGCCTCAGCAATTTAGCAAGACCCTGTCACAAAAAAATGGGCTGGGGATGTAGCTTAGTGGTAAAACACTGCTGGGTTCAATCCCCAGTACCAAATAAATAAATAGATAGGTTGGGGATGTTGCTTAGTGGATAATGTTCCTGGGTTTTGTTTTTGTTTGTATTTTTGGCACCAAGGATTGAACCCAGGGATGCTTAACCACTGAGCCACACCCCAAATCCCTCTTTTTTATTTTAAGACAAGGATTTACTAAGTTGCTATGGACCTCACTAAATTTCTGAGGCTGACTTTGAATTTATGATCCTCCTGCCTCAGCCTCCCAAGCCACTGGGATTAGAAGCATAGGCCACATGCCTGGCAAAAAGAAATTATAATTTTAAACGCCAGTTATGCTGGAATTATAATTTTTTTATTCATTAAACATGGTCTTACAATTAGGAGGGACTCATCATCAGTCAGGAACAGAAGTAGAAGTATAATGACAGAACAAGCCAAGGCTGGTGCCATTCCATGGTTTCTCCCCTTGGGTTCCCCATGGTTCCATGTTTTCCCCTACTTAAGCCCCAAGTTAATTGTACTTCTCCTGGAAGTCAGAGGTTCCCCTCTGATTAGATTCGCCCATACTACCTCCCTTTGATCTCCTTGATATCCTTCCTATTCCCTTTCCCACTCCCTGCCTGCCTCCCTACATCTCCAGGTATCCTAGGCAAGGTTCCCCCTGTTTGTGTAAAAATTCATACATGTTGAGGTTATTATTAGCTTAACCATCTAACACACTGTTTCCAGATGTATTCTAGCTTCCACAAATGAGAAAACATTCGGCCCTTGAGTCTCTGAGTTTGGGATACTTCACTTAGCATAATTTTTTCCATCTCCATCCATTTGGCCACAAATGTTATATCGTTTTCTCTAATAGCTGAGTGTTCCACTGAATATATGTACCAAAGTTTTTGGTTAACAATTAATAAGCTGTTGGGTGTTGGATTGGAGCAGTGGCTCAATGGTTAGAGCACTTACCTGGCATAAGGATAGACCTGGGTTCAAAGCCTACCACCATATACACAACCAAGTGTCAGAAAAACAAAAACGAGATTGAAAAAATAAATAAAAATTTCTCTCTCTCTCTCTCTCTCTCTTTTCTCTGGAAAAAAAAGGGGGGGCCAAGGATGTTTCTCAGTGGTTAAGCATCCCTGGGTTTAATCCCTGGTAACAAAAAAAATTTTAAATAAAAAATAACCACATGATGCAACAGTCCTTCTGCATATTATACATCCAAAACAACTCAAATCAGCTTATCAAAAATATATTTGTAGGGGCCAGAGCGGTGGCTCAGCAGTAGAACACATGACAGGAACGCGCAAGGACTCATTTTCCAACCCCAGGACCACATACACAACTAAGTGTTGGAGAAACAAAGACCAGATGATAAAAATAAATAAAATTGATTCTCTTTCTTTAATATATATACATATATATATATATATATATATCTTTGGTTATGGTGCTTGCCCGGCAAGCGCGAGTACTCAAGTTCACATCCCAGCACCATGTACACAACAAGGTCTCAGCAGCAAAAGCCACATGAAAAACTAAATTAAAAAATTGATTCTTGGGGCTGGAGCGGTTTCGGCGCTTTTCTGGCAAGCTCGAGGACCCGGGTTCAAACCCCAGCACCACGTACACAACTGAGTGTTGGAGGGGCTGGAGTGGTGGCTCATCGGTTTGAGTGCTTACCTGGCAAGCACAAGGACCTGGGTTCAAACCCCAGCACCATGTACACAACTAAGTGTTGGAGCAACTAAGGCCATGTGAAAAACTAAATAAAGCTGTTTCTCTCTTTCTCTCTCTCACTGTCCCTCTCTCTTTAAAAAAAAAAAAAAACAACTGAGTGTTGGAGCAACTAAGGCCATGTGAAAAACTAAATAAAGTTGTTTCTCTTTTTAAAAAAAAATTGATTCTCTCTCTTCTCTCTCTCCCTCTCACTGTCCCTCTCTCTTAAAAAAAGTATATATATTTGTACACTTGTGTTCATAGCAGCATTACTAACAATAGCCAAAGACAGATGGATAGATAGATATTAGCATCACTGATAACAAGAGAAATGCAAGTCAAAGCTACAATCAAGCCAGACATAATAGCACAAACCTGTAATCCCAGCAACATACATATACATACATATTATTACACAGCCTTAAAAAAACAAGGAAATGAGTCACACATTCATGGGCATGTGATACATGCCTATAATCTCAGTTACTGACAAGGATGAGGCAGGAGGATCACAATTTAGAGGCTAGCCTGTACAATTTAAAGAGTGAGACCTTGTCTCAAAGTTACTTTATTTTCTGGGCATGGTGGCACATGCCTATAATCCCAGTGATTTGGGAAGCTGAGGTAGGAGGATTACAAGTATGAAGCCCGCCTGTCTCAAAAATTTTAAAAAATAATTAAAAATGGCCTGGAGTTGTAGCTCACTGGAAAAGTGCCCCTTGCTTTGACCCCTGGAATCAGAAATTTAAAAAAATTTTTTTACAAAGACTGGGGTGGGGCTGGGGTGGTGGCTCAGCGGTTACACCACTTGCCTGGCATGCACAAGGACATGGGTTCGAATCCCAGCACCACGTAGATAAAGAAGTGTTGGAGCAATGAAAGCCAAATGAAAAACTAAATAAAATTGATTCTCTTTCTGTCTCTTTCTCTCTCTCTCTCTCTCTCACTGTCCGTCTCTCTTAAAAAAAAAAAAAGGATGGGGTGTAGCTCAGTGTCAGTGTGCTTACTAGCATGCATGAAACTAGCTTCAATCCCTAGAATCACAAAAAAGGAGAAAATCCTGTCACATGGTTGAAACTTAAGGATATTATGCTAAGCAAAATAAGGCAACCACAAAAGAACAAACACTTTATCTTTCCACTCATGTGAAATATTTAAAGAAGTCAAAGTCATAGAAACAGAACCTGGAAAGGTTGTTTACAAGGGTGGGGTAGGAAGAAGGTAATTCATGTTTTTTTTTTTTAAAGAGAGAGGGACAGGGAGAGAGACAGAGAAAGAGAGAAACAACTTTATTTAGTTTTTCACATGGCCTTAGTTGCTCCAACACTTAGTTGTGTACGTGGTGCTGGGGTTTGAACCCAGGTCCTCGTGCTTGCCAGGCAAGTGCTGAAACTGCTGAGCCACCGCTCCACCCTGGTAATTTGCTTTTTAATGGATATAGTTTCAGGTTGATTTGTGTGTCTTTTTATCTTCTTTTTTTTTCTTTCAGAATTTCAGTATCTTTATAAGTTTAATTTGCTCTTTTTATATGTACTTGACAATAGAATATACAATGACATAATTATAAAAACGTGGAGTGTAACTTGTTCTAATTCAATGCCCACTACTTCCCCTTCCCTTCCCTCAGAGTTTCAGTTTTATAGGATGAAAATATCCTAGAGATCTATTGACCAACAATGTGAGTGTATTTAATGCTACTGAACTTCACATTTAAAAATAGTTAAGAGTTGAGGGTTTAGCTCACTTGCAGAGCACACACGTATAAGGTCCTGGGTTCTATCTCAAACACCACATTCAAAAGTTTAAGATGGTCATTGATAAACTAGCTTAGTGGCTCGGGAGACTAAGACAGGAGGATTGTGAGTTTGAAGACAGCCTCAGTGATGTAAGGAGGTCCTGAGAACCTTAGGGAGACCCTGACACAAAATAAAACATAAACAGGGCTGGAGGTATAGCAAAATGGTTAGATCCCCTGGGTTCACTCTCTGCTACCAGAAAACAAAACAAAACAAAACAACTTGCAATCTTTGTTTCTCAGCCCCCAGTTGCAGGGATAACAAGCTTGTGACAATACACCTGGCCTTATATCCTGTATTGCACAGTACCCAACATATAGTGAATATTCAGTTAATATTTGTTGAATAAGTGAATGAATGTAATGACACAAAAATAAATAATAAGATAATAGGTCAACAGCATCAGGGCTCCTGTCCCTGCCATCCTATTACCTTTAAGGGAATGTACCATTTATATGAATGTTGCTTTCTTTTTTTTAAATTTTTGTTGTTTTATTTTTGGTACTAGGGATTGAACTCAGGGGTGCATTCCCACTGAGACACACCCCCATTCCTTTTATTTTGAGACAAAGTGTTGCTAAATTGCTGAAGCTGGCTTCAAACTTGTAATCATCCTGACTCACCTCCAGAGTTGCAGAGATTACAAGCATGTGCCACTACGCCCAGCCGTTTATTTATTTATTTAGACACAAGGTGTCTTTAAATTGCTTGGGATCTACGTAAATTGCTGGCCTCCAACTTAAACTAATGATTTTTTTGTAGTAGTGGTGGTGCTGGTGCTACTGGAGACTGAATCTATGGCCTCACACATGCTGAGCATGTGATCTGCCACTCAACTACATAGCACCCCCCACTTATTTTGTATTAGGTATTGAACCAAGGGCCCTTAACCACTGAGCCATATATTCAGCCATTTTTATATTTTTGAGACAGTGTCTCGATAAGTTGCTCAGTGTGTCCCTATGTTGCTCAAAGCCTCCATAAATTGCTGAGGCTGGCTTTGAACTTGTGATCCTACTGCCTCAGCCTCCAGAGTAGCGGGGATTACAGACTGTGCCAGTGAGCCCAGCTATGTGCTTATTTTGTGTGATATCGCTCTGCTGATATAATCTTTTTGGTGTGACATTGTTCACATGTTTCCTTGAGTTTTTTGTTATATAAAATATATATACAAATCCCAGCAGCTTGGAAAGACTTGCCACCACACCCTGAACAGGGCAGTTTTGTACAGGGCAGTTTTGTTTAGCATTCTGAACTTCTTTTTTTTTTTTTTTTGCAGTACTAGGGATCAAATCCAAGGCACTCTACATTGAGTTACAGCCCTTTTTATTTTATTTTCAGAGAAGATCTCTATATTGCTGAGGCTGCCATGGAACTTGAAATCAATCTGCCTCAGGTTCCTGGGCTCAGCCTCCGGGATTATTGGGATTAGAGATGTGTGCCATCATGCCCAGCTCCATATACATTTTAAAAAATATATCACCTGGGGGACGTAGGGAGGTGGGTAGGGAGGGGGGAAGGGAATAGGAAGGACATCAAGGTGACCAAAGCGAGGTAGTATGGGTGAATCTAATCCGAGGGAAACCTCCGACTTCCACGAGAAGTCCAATTAACTTGGGGCTTAAGTAAAGTGAAACATGGAACCCAAAGGGGGGAAACCATGGTCTGGCACCAGCATTGGCTTGTTCTGTCATTACACTGTTGTTGTTTTTTATACTTTAATTTTTATTCAATAAACATGGTCTTACAACAGGAGGGGTTCATCATCATACAATCAAGAACAAAAGTGTAATGACAGAACAAGCCAAAATTGGTGTCAGATCATGGTTTCCCCCTTTGGGTTCTCCATGGTTCCATGTTTCACTTTACTTAAGACCCAAGTTAATTGGACTTCTTATGGAAATCAGAGGTTCCCACACTGTTGTTCTTTTTTTTTTTTTTTTTTTTTTTTTTTTTAAAGAGAGAGGGACAGTGAGAGAGACAGAGAAAGAGAGAAACAACTTTATTTAGTTTTTCACATGGCCTTAGTTGCTCCAACCCTTAGTTGTGTACATGGTGCTGGGGTTTGAACCTGGGTCCTCGTGCCTTCCAGGCAAGCGCTGAAACCACTGAGCCACCGCTCCAGCCCCACACTGTTGTTCTTGATTGATGATGAACCCCTCCAAACTGTAAGACCATTTCTATCAAATAATAATAAATAAATAAATAAATAAAAAAAAAGAAAAAAATCACTCTGTCTTCGCCTCTATAGAAAAACCTTCTGGGATTTTGATTGGAATTCCTGAGAATTGACAGCGTTACCATATTGAGATTTATTTATTTATTTATTTATTTTTTAAAGAGAGAGGGACAGTGAGACAGAGAAAGGCAGAAACAACTTTATTTAGCTTTTCACATGGCCTTAGTTGCTCCAACACTTAGTTGTGTATGTGGTGTTGGGGTTTGAACCCGGGTCCTCGTGCTTGCCAGGCAAGCACCAAAACCGCTGAGCCACTGATCCAGCTATTTATTTATTTATTTATTTGTACTGGGGATTGAACTCAGGGGCACCTAACCCCTGAGCCACATCCCCAGCCTTTTTGTCTATTTTTACTTTGATATAGGGTCTCACTAATCACTTGGGGCCTTGCTACATTGCTGAGGCTGGCAATCCTCTTGCCTCAGCCTCCTGATCCATTGGGATTACAGGCATGTGCCACCATGCCTGGCGAGAACCTGTCTTAAAACAAAAAATAGAAAGGGCTGGGGATGTGGCTGAGTGGTAAAGCACCCCCGGGTTAAATTACCAGTACAAAAAATATAATAATAAGGAAAGGGCTGGGGATGTACCTCAGTGGTAAAGTGCCCTGGGTTCAAACTCTTTACCACAGCTGGGCTTGATGGTGCATGCCTGTAATCGCAGTGATTTAGGAGCCTGAAACAGAAGTATCATAAGTTCCACACCAGCCACAGAAATTTAGTGAGACCCTGTTGTTCAATCCCCAATATAAAAAAAAGGAAAGAAAGAAAGAAAGGAAAACCCTACATTCCCCCTCCAAGAAAAGAAAAACTAAAAAGAAATTTCAAATACCATGAAACTATTTGGGTATGACTCAGGATGAGAATGATTCAGACCTCAGACTTTAATTTTTTTTAGAGAAATGGAGGGAGAGAGGAAAGAGAATCAATGTTATTTATTTTTAAAGGGGGGGGAGAGAAAGGAAGAGAATCAATTTTATTTATTTATTTTTCATCTGGCCTTTGTTTCCCTGACACTTAGTTGTGTATGTGACGCTGGGGTTTGAACCTGGGTCCTCACGCATGCCAGGGAATTGCTCCAACTACTGAGCCACCGCTCCAGTTCAGACTTAGTCATGTTTTACAAATTCAATCCCCATTACAGAAGTCTTCTCCCTCCCCTCCTACCTGAAGAATATGAATACGATCACACTCTTCTCTGTACCTACATATTTTTTTCCACTAGCACATAGAATTGCTTTTCCTCTTTGGTTTATTTTTTTTTTTTTTTTTTTTTGGTACCAGAAATTGAACCCAGGGGTGCCTAACCACTAGTCACATCCCCAGCCTGTTTTATTGTTTTTTTTAATTTTGAGACAGCCAGCATCTTGTTAATTTGCTGAGGCTGGCTTTGAACTTGCAATCCTCCTATCTCAACCTCCTGAGTTGCTGGAATTATAGGTTAGTGCCCCCACGCAAGGATGCTCTTAGTTTTTTGTTTTTGTTTTTTTCTGGGTTGAGGACCAAATTCGGGGCCCTGCGCATGCTAGGCAAGTGCTCTGCCACTGAGCTAAATCCCCAACCCAGCTCTTAGTTTTTTTTTTAATTTATTAAGGAGTTGAGTTATTGTACAATCATAAATGCATATAAAAACAATATGCATAAGTATTATTTGGATTCCCAGGGGGATAGAGTATGTTACATTTTTGTCTCCCTAGATCCCTCCCTAGCCTCTCCCTACCTATCCCCACCCTTTCTCCCCACTACATATCTGTAGTTGCCCTAGATTATGTGTTGCTATGCTTTTGCTGGCTCTAATACATGAGTATGACTCCATTTCACACAGGCCTGGGTTTAGCTCCAGCCCCCACAGATGAGTGAAAACATTTGACCTTTGACTCTCTGTGTTTGGCTAACTTTGCTCGGCTTGATTTCTTTCATTGCCATCCATTTACCTTCAAAGGGTGCAATATCATTGTTTCTAATTGCTGAGTAGAACTCCATTGTATATAAACACCAGCTTTTGGATTCATTCATCTAGTGAGGGGCATCTGGGTTGGTGCTTTTAGTTTTTGTTTATTTGTTTTTATTTGCTTTTGTGCCAGGGACTGAACTCAGGCCCTGAGCTACATCCCTAGCACATGATTGCATTTGTTTAAATGCTGGTCTCTATCACAAGACAGAAAGAAAACAAAGAGTAAAGCTCATTTTTTTCTTTATTCATTTGGTGAAAAGTTGCTAAGCATGTATTATGTAGACATGTTAGAAAATGAGCAGAGCCTGGCACGGTTGTACCCTCCTATAATCACAGTGGCTCAGGAGGCTGAGGCAGGAAGATCACAAGTTTAAAGCCAACTTCAGCAACTTAGGCCCTAAGCAACTTAGTGAGAGCCTGTCTCAAAATTAAAAAATAAAAATGGGCTGGGAATGTGGCTTAGTACAAAAAAAGTAAAACAGGAAAGAAAGAAAAAGAAATTGAGCACAGAAAGAACAGTAAGACAATGCCTCTGTTCTGAAAAAGTTTAAAGTTTCATGTGGGTAGGACAATTACAAGATTAACAGAGGTCAGCAAACACTGAAAAACAGGAAGCAAATTAAAGACAAAGTGGCAAGTCAGGAAAGCTTCTCAGAAGTTGTTTGCCAGGGAAGTTTCTGTTTGGAGGCAGAAAGCATTTCATTAATTTATTTGAAGAACATAAAAAGAACTTCAGATCCTAAGTTTTGTAGCTACATCTCCTAGCCACAAAACCATGGCCAGGCACAAGCTGGAAGGTTCAGAACAAATGCACCATTTCTGAGTCTGGATATTGGGTGGAGTCAATAACTATAGTCATCTTAATGAATCTTCTCCAGCTGGAAGTGATTATTTACAAAGCACTTATTGGACTATACTAATCATCACTGATTTTGCAGGCAGAGTTTGGCTAAATGTCCTTAAAGTATTATTCAAAAGAGCCCAAAGACCATCTCTCAACATTTCCACCATGACTCATATTCCATCCGTCTGTCTGTATTGTTATTTTCAGGACCTGTAAGAAAGATCAAGCACCAAGTAGAGTTGGTGAGGATGTGCCAATCTAGGTTTGTGGCACAGGCATTGATATTTATTTATGTGTTTAGAGATACTGGGGATTGAACGTAGGGGTGCTCTACCACTGAGTTACATCCTCAGGCATTTTTTATTTAGTTATTTTTTGGTATTGGGGAAGCAGTGCTTAACCACTGAGCAACATCTATAGCCCTTTTTTATCTTTTATCTTGAGACAGGGTCTTGCTAAGTTACTCAGGTCCTCGCTAAGTTGCTGAGGCTGGCTTTGAACTTGTGATCCTCCTAGCCTCTGCTTCCAGAGTTGCTGGGATTACAGGAATACTTCACTGTTCCTGGCCCATGTTAACTTTTTCTTTCTTTCTTTTTTTCTTTTTAAAGAAAGAGGGGTCAGTGAGAGAGAAATAAAGAGAATCAATTTCATTTAGTTTTTCATGTGGCTTTTGTTGATCTGAGACTTTGCTGTGTATGTGGTGCTGGGGTTTGAACTTGTGTACTTGCGAATGCCAAGCAAATACCATGACCACTGAGCAACCACTCCAGCCCCCATATTAACTATTTTTTTAATATACAGTGTTGTGTATTCACATAGTTGTGCAACAAATTTCTGTCACTCAACTTTTTTTGTTTTTGATGGTACTGTGGAATGAACCCAGGGCCTTGAGCTAACATCCCAGCCCAGAACTACTTTCATCTTGCTGGACCGAAACTCTGTTCCCACAAACACTTTCCATTCCCCTCAGCTCTCTTAACCAATCTTCTATGTTCTGTCTCTATGAATTCCAGTACCTTAAGTAACTAACTTAAGGGAAATAATACAGTATTTTTTCTTTGACTGGCTTATTTCATTTAGTATTACATTCCCAAAGCTCAGTCATGATTCACCATGTACTGGAGCTTTCTTCCTTTTTTTTAAGAGATGGGGGAGGTCTCCTTAAGTCGTCCAGGCTGATCTGAAACTCCTGGGCTCAAATAATGCTTCTGTCACTGTGCTGAGCTTGAAACTTACCTTTTAAGGCTGAATATTGTTGCATTGTGTATGTACATTTTGCTTATCCATTAATTTGTTGGACACTTAGGTAGCTTCTACCATTTGGCAAGTGTGAATATTGCTGCTATGAACACAGGTGTACAAATGTTTCTTCAAGTTCCTGTTTTTGACTTTTTTTAATATATAGCAATTCCATTCTCTTGTGGTACTGGCAGTTGAACCCAAGATCTTACCCATGCTAGCAAGCATCCTGCCACTAGCCTAAATTCCCTGTCTTTTTTGTATTATTTTGAGATAGGAGCTCCCTAAATTGCCCACGTTGTCCTTGAACTTGTGGTCCTCCTGCTTCAGTCTCCTAAGTAGCTGGAATTACAGGCTTGTGCCGTCTTGCTTAGTTTGGTAATTCTGTTTTTTTTTATTTTTTGAAGAACCTCCATACTGTTGATTCCAGTTTTGTGGATGTCAGGTTCCTGTCCTCTCGGAGTCAAAGAATGAAACCAAGGGACACCGAATCAAGCATAGTAGTAAGAATTTATTTTATAGAAAGTAAAGCATAGGGAAAAGAGCAGACTTCCCCCAGAGTGTGGGAAGGGGACAGAGCCGAATAAGCAGCTAGATTTGTCCTTTTTATAGATTTACCACCCTTCAATTGGTCATCCACTCCCTTTCCCCCAAACCTAGGGGGTGAGAAATTATGGTTGGGTCCAGCCTTGGGTTTGTACCTCAGGCATCAAAAGAAACCATGTGGCAGCTTGCTTAGCCCAAGGAAGTGTTCGCATTTGAAATCACCTTGCCAGACCCTTCTCCTTGGCACTGGGGGATGTCAATTTGATCTTAAAGGAAAGAAACCATTTTTTCCCTTGATTAACTCCAGCATTGTAATTACTTTGACTGACTTTTTCTATCTCACTGTTTTCCATAGTTGCTGTATCATATTACAGTCCCACCAACAGTGCATAAAAGATTCCACATTTTCCATATCCTTTCCACCTTACTTTGTTTTTCTCTTTTGAGAGAGAGAGAGAGAGAGTCAATTTCAATTTTTATTCATTTTTAATCTGGTTTTTGTTTTTCCCACACTTAATTGTGTATGTGGTACTGGCATTCGAACCTGGGTCCTCACACATGCCAGGCAAGTGTTCTACCGCTGAGCCACCTCTCCATGCCCCTTTTTTGGGGTGGGTACTGGGGACTCAACTTGAGGGTGCTTAAACACTGAGCCACATCCCCTACCCTTTTTATATTTTATTTTGAGACAAGGTCTCACTAAGTTACTAAAGGCCTAAGTTGCTGAGGCTGGCTTTGAGCTTGCGAACCTCTTGCGATCCTCCTGCTTCAGTTTCCAGACGAACTGGGATTACAGGTGTGTGTGTAATCCCACCCCTGCTGGCCTTGATTTGTATTTCCCTTATGGTTAGTGATATGCATTTAAATTTTTAAATTTCTTTTTTTTTGTACCAA
>PVKS010048204.1:0-12515 GCA_004027875.1 Aplodontia rufa | reverse complement strand
CATCCCAACATTATATAAAACTATAATGTACTAATAAAAATAAATTTTAGAAAAGGCTAGGAAGGGTAGGGACAAAGAGCAAGAACATTAACCCTGCACCAACTACTTGTCTGATAGAGATAACCTCTACTTAGAAGTCTTTAAAATGCATCATGGTTTGAATGAGCTCCAACTGCATTTCCTCCCCGCTCATGATTCTGTTTCCATTGGCTCAAGAGCCACTCACTTTTAAGAACAATGAGATAGAGTCACTCTCATTTAAAAAAAAAAAAAAAAAAAAAAAGCAATCCTTGCTGGATATTTCAAGACTCAAGGTAAAGTCAAAAGTGATGAACAGAAGGGTCTTATCACTATCCATTTATTGCCAACTGGAGATAAATCAGGACTGAGGCCTTTGATAGCTAGGAAAGAAATGTTTGCAAGTGAGACAGCAGCTCAGCATGTGCTCAGAGCGGCTGTACTATGGAGAAAGTTGCAGACATGTCCTGGAGAAGCCAGAAAAGAGTTGGGTTAACTCCCAGATCTAATTGCTTTTCAGTGAGCCTGGTCAGGGAGTCTGTGGCAGCTGTGAGTAGGAGAAGGGGAAGGCTCAGCATGATGCAGACAGGGGCAGATATTGGAAAAGAGGGCAGTGGGCTTAGCTAAGTCTAAAAAGTACATGAGTGAACTAAAGCATGTCTGAGAACATCTGACATGCTCTCAAAGCTTCAAAGTACATGTTCTTTCAGATTATCTTTTGATTCTGATTGTAGGTCTAGTCAGAAGAGAAAATATTGAGCAGAAAGGAATGTCATGTTTTTCCTAGTCTTTACAAAGGTGCATGAAAGTGTGATAAATGTATGAGACTAATTCCTGTGATCATTAGGAACTGTATCATGTATCATTAAAAAGTGATTGGATAATAAGAATGATTTCACAATATGCAAAGACAGCAACTCTCTTTCCACGAAATGTGAGAAGACAAGAATAATGCAGTCACTCAGGACTATTGTGTTTCCCCGGAAGCCACCATGTCAAGTCTTGTTTCAGGGAACTCCTGCTATGGTACCTGTTCAGGTGCATGAGTTCTCTTCCAGAATTCATCCCAGCAGCAACTCAGCTCCTGTGCTACATCACCCTTCATGAGAAGGGCAGGAAGGCTCAGAGAAACTGTTGCTAATCAATTGATTAGACAACATCTTAAAATTTCATCATCACCCAAAGAGTTGGAGGAGTCTCTTGGCTGAGTAAACTTCACAAACCCACGCCTGAGTGCTGTTTACCTTTGTTTTCAGTGCCCCAAAATTTATTATATAATATTTGTTAAATATGTGAATCTTTCCACAATCACCTTATGCAAATTCCTCATGAAGAAAAAAATGCAATCATTTTCACTGCAAAAAAGCTCATCCTATTCTGCTCTAGAGTTCATCATTTCAAGGATTAAGCACCATTGAGGGCAATATACTTTGGTTTGCGTTAACATAATTCAATTTCCAGGTATAGTTCAATTACCTTGTAAACAAGGAAAAAGAGAAGTAGAAGAAAGTCCTCACGTTGACATGTGATCTTTTCACCACGGATCGGAAAGAATGTTGGTCAAAACATAGCAGCCCTTGACAGGAATTAAATTAGTACCTTTCAGCTGAGACATTACATCAGCTTGGGTGACCAACCATCTGTTTTCTAGAGGCTGAGTTGTTTCCTAAAACTTGGAATTTATACGGCAAAACCCAGGAAAGTTCTGGGAAAGCTGGGATAAATTACTTGCCTTACTTTAAGGTATAGACCTAGAAGCTATTTTACAACACAATCTCTACTTTGGAAATTAATACTTTTTAGGCTGATTGTATTTGTGTGGTTATCTTCTTCTCTTTCTCCCTAGGTATTTTATATATGCCCTTTTAGAAAAATATCCATTTATTCTCTCATTCAATGTATATTTATTGCCCATCTATAGCTGCCCATTCTAGACCGGGAGTGGGGGTGGTAACAATAATGGTCAGCACAAACGCTCTCTGCCCTTTTAGGATACTGGATTTGGGTGAGAGAAGGTGTCCCTTCATTCGGAACTATGATTATGCTCTAGGCAGATGTGTAGAGAGAAATCTTCACCCTCTGGCAAAGGGTGGTTCTGGACATAAGCAGGGATTAGAATGAGGCAGCACAGAAGGGGACTATGGAAATAGAGATGAGCTTATTCAGCCAAAGCTGAATAAGCAGAAACTATTTGCTGTTGATTTTCTGTCATAGGCTTCTCTCCTTTGCCACTCTACACCTGCCATGCCAATGGAAGTGTTGCCTTCTTACCTTCCTTGCATCCCAACATAGAAACCCTGGAGTCATTTATTTCCAATTCCTCCTTCTATCTCATGCTCATATTCAATTAATCACCAAGGGCTATTATTTCTATTATTGGATTCTTATCTACATTAGCTGGTGCAGTTTAGAGTACCTGCTGAGCCCACACTTGCCTCGTTGACAGGCACAAGCCACAAACAGCCATGTTTGCAAGGTGACACAGGTATCCTGACCCAGCTGATTAGACCAAGCTTGAGGTGCTGATCCGAACAGTAACAATCAGCATTTTTCTTAGAAAATGGATTTGGGGCCCAGATATCACCCCTGGTCTGGCTTTTTTGTGTGAATGGTATGGTACAAACTTGAAGGTTGAGACTGGCTGTGGTATGATGATCACATGGTGCCTGTTTTAGTCAGCTTTTCACTGATGTGACTAAATGACCTGACAACAATTTCAGGAGGAAAAGTTTGAGGGCTCAGAGTTCCATAGGTTTCAATCCATGGAAGGCCGGTTCCATTCCTCAGGGTTCAAGGTGAGGCTGAATATCATGGCAGCAGACATGGCTCCAGGGAGCAGAGAGCTCAAGATGTCACATTGGGAAGCAGGTCAGAGAAAACTCCATGCCAGATATAAAGCGACACGTACCCCAAAGGCATGCCCCCGATGACCCACCTCCTCCAGCCACACCCTACCAGCCTACACTTGCTTAACTCACTGATTGGGTTAAAGCTTTTACAATGTGATTATTTCACATTTTCCAAATTTTCACAAGTGAGACTTTGGGGGACACCTCACATTCAAACCATAACAGTGCCACATGCATATTGACAGCAAAAGCATCGATTGATGTGGAGTCAAGAATGAGTAGAAACAATAATGAGACCAAGGACAGAGAAAAAGGTTGCCTTATACCCCAGATAGACTTCCTGGTAACAGTACCTGCTGATCTGCTGATACTTAGATTCAATTTTTTTTTTAATAAAGTCTTACAATAAACTCCCATTTCTCCTCAAACTTTAAGTGATCTTGAGTGAGTTTGTTGTTCAAAATATCCTTAATTAAGACCTTATCCCTTGTCTTTCTTATAGGCTATTTTCTCTTCTATTAGGATGTGAAGATTGTATATAAAAGCCATCACACTGTCTGGTGCATAGTGAAATTTTAATCAATGTTAACTACTCTTATTACTATTCAACAAGCACTCAGTCTTTGTTGTGCTAAATATGTAGGAGGATTGCTTTGCTTTCCAAATTGCTTAGTGAATCTGAGATGTACAAAACCATGATAAAGGACATTACTATAGGGAAGTGTCTTAGTTTGTCTTCTATTGTTATAGCTGAATAATGCTGTCTGGGTAATTTATGAAGAGATTTAATTAGCTCATGGTCCTGGGAAGTCCAAGATCATGAAGCTAGTATCTGCTAGCATCTAGTGAGGGCCTTCGTGATGGATCCTGAAACAACGCAGGGCATCTCATCCCAAGACAAATCACACCAGAGAAAGCCTGCTTTATAACAAAGCTACTCCCTTAACTCATTGAACCAAGAATCCATGAATGGATTGATCCATTCATGAAGACAATCACCTCACCCAAATTCTACCTCCAAATATCATTAACATATGAATTCAGAAATTGTTTCAAATATGTGAACTTTGGGGAACACATTCAAACCGCAGAAGGAAGTGAAGGAGGACATTTGTGAAATGGTAGCCATAGCTGGGGAAATGGAGTTGAGACAAGGCAAACATCTGTGGATGGAAATCTCTCCTGGGAGGTCCCTCTTACTCTAGTCCTCTCATTGCTGGCCACAATAACCCTATCACGCAGCAATCCTTTCTCTGTCAGAGAAAGACAGTTTCTGGGAAAAGGATACAGGGCTTTATACTGCCATGGCATTTTAGCACCTTAACTAAGCAGAAACTCAATGGATGACTACCAAGTAAATTGTTGAGAGTTAAATTATTTTCATACTACCAATCCCAACATTTTCATGTTGATTGCATCATGATTGATTATATTCCTTTGAATTCTCCATCAAGGTATGTTATTATTTGTGTTTACTTTCAAAGTTTTCCACTACTAGGAAACCATGATGCAAATAATATATTAATATTCCTCTGAGTGAACAAACACTAAGCAAGCATCACTTGACAAAGCCTCCTACTAGTGAAATGGAGACAAAGTGCTAGAAAATGAGAATGGGATTTATCCAGATGTCAACAGAGGAAGGAAGAATTACCAAGCACTTAAATAATTTCAAACAAGCTGGAACATAAGTCTTAAGGCAGTAAATGAAACACATTTGGGTTACAAGGACCAGTGAATGCCACAAGTCTTGGAAAATGCTACAAGATGCTCTTAGAGACGCTGCTGGGTAGACAAATGATACCAATGCCTCCTAATAGTCATGCTGTTGGGATAATCCCGTTTTGTGCCTTAACTCAGAAGGCTTACTTCGTAGAAAATTCCTAAGCACTGTTTTTGTGCACCAATCTCTAACCACTAAGCAGCTACAATACCTGCATCTTAATTATTCATGTGCAGCTTGGATCTCTATAAAACCAGGGACCTCAGGCAGGCTTATCTCCTTAAAAGAGGAATGTTAAAATGTTGAATTGAAATACAAAGAGAGTGTTGCACAGTTATTTAACGCCTTCCATTCAGAGCACAATTAGTATTAGGATTCCAGGTTTCCATGCAGAACAGTTTACACTTGAAAATCCTTTCCCCTCCCAATCCTAGTCATCTCCCCAACACACTACTCTTCAGCTTTATCTGCCATATCTCCACAGAAACTCTTACAATGATCTCCTGAAGACAAATCGTAATGGGGGAACTTTCCAACTTCAAAACTTCATTCCTACTCTCCTTTTCTATAGCACCTTGAGCCCTCACTGGTTTTCTGGCATCTTTTTAATTCTCTTCCCATGTGGTTCATTTACTAATTAACAGCCCACACTTTAGTGAATATCAGTAACAGTTCTTTCCAGCTCCACGTTGTCCTTACAAGCAACATGCCCCTAGTTTAAAAAGCATCACTAGCTCATTCTCCAAGTTGAATGAGAAATGAAGATCCAGATCCATGATTCAAAAGAAATATGATCAGGATAAAAATCAGCTGCTTGACTGTATCAAGAAAACAACCATCAGGGAACAAGTTAAATATTTCTATCATAAAATAAACAAGTCAAGAAACCTGAATTGTATTATCCCCCAATTTTTGAATTCATGGAATTTTAGAACTAAAAGCTTTGATTTCAGCTTGCTCAGTGATCAATAATTTACAAGTAATTATAATGTGGACCAGAAAAATAAATGAATGGCCCACATTTGCCAGCTAATGGCAGTGGAACCAGGATTACAATATGGACTACCGAGTAGTGTGTAGGAAAAAAATAGTGATGCTTGCTCTTTGAAAAGAAGCTGAAGAAAACTAAGGTAGAAGGCTATATCTTCTTCAGGATTGAAGGCAAAAAATCTCCAGCAAAATATCAGTTAATACTACAGTCAAGCAGTAAATATTAGCTGGAATAGAATACTGTCACAATGCTATTCTGTCACCCCCATTACCAATGATCTGCATAACAGGAACACCTATTTCACAACTTCCAGTGTCACCATTGAGCACAAAAGATATACATTAAATGTATTCAGTGATTCTAAAAAGTTATGAGCCAAGTCCAACATATTATTTGCATATTTGTCTTGTTGTTTTCTGAATATGACCTCAACCCAGAATTGAGTGTTGAGTACAATTATGTTCAGCATCTTTCCATGGTATATATTCAAAGGTACAGTTATCTAAAATAAAACTAAAATATAATTCCTAGTTAAATTCAATAAATATTACTTTGGACACCCAATAAGTGCCAACATTTGTCAAAATACTTGGGAAACCAGGATTTCTAAGACCTGGCTTCCGTTCAAGACTCAAGGATGTAGTGTTGCTCGGACACAGAAGGCAGACACTCCAGGAAATCCAGGAGGCAGTTTTATTCAAAGCTGTGCAGCTTGATCCAGGGAACTTATATGCCAAATTCTGGACCCTGAGCTTGAAAACACTTAGTTTTATACTTAGAAAAAAAATTTTTGTAACCTCCCACTATTTTGACAAGCCAGACAGTGGTTTCACAAGTTTAAAAAAAAAAAAAAAAAAAAAAGAAAAGGAAGATAGATCAGTACAGCTCAGAGCTCCTCTGTCCTAGAGGTTACAAACCACAGCAAATATCTGTGCAAACCAACCTCTGTGCAAATCCTGCAGACACCTTGGCAAATATTTTGCTGACAGAGGCCAGTTGGGCTAGTTTTAAGTTAGATTATAACCAAAATTAGGAGTAGAGTCCTGAAACTCCTTCCCCAGCCAACTTTGGTAGGAGACCGGTAGGAGACCAGACTCAACAAATCTCAAGTGTAAGCGCAGTAATAGATATACTTTCTGCACCATTATAAAAAACAGATTTTTATTTAAATTACATCAGAGCAACTACTCCATTCTATAAGAGATTTATCATTTTATTACAATATTTCCTTTCACATAATGAATAACTGCCATGGGAAACATTAGGAAAAACGGATTACCTTTTATACCTACTATTCAATGTACTAGTGGAAAGAGGAGAGGCAAAAGCCTGCTTTGGGAAAAGCAAAAGAAATGAACAGACTAGTGTTGAATGAAGAGTTTGAAAAAAAGTATATAAAGTAACAATCTCAATCAGTTTTGCCATTGTTTTTAAATTTGTCCAGTGGTTTTTGAGAAGTTGAATCCATGGATCTGGATTAGGTACCCCAAATGTCTGAGAAAAGACTGAGATAAGAGCAAACGACTCACATTTTGTAACCAATACCCATTGACTAATTTCACTCATTCTCCAAATGTATGCTTCTTAACAAAACTAGACAATTTTTGTAAGAGAAGCAGCAACATCCCTGTGGTGGCATCAGTTTGGAATTCTCGGGCTCTAGTGCCTTCTGTCCCAATGATTTTGGGTAACTAAGGAGTCTAATATCTATAACATGCCAAGAAGATAACAATCTACTACCTATTTAGGTCATTCTAGGACTACTAAGAAAATTGATTAAAGTAGTAGTGTGTTGAGCACTGTTCTAATTGCGTTGCATGTGTGAGTTCCTTTAAGACTAAAATAAATCCCTACAAGGTACGTTTCATTTTTCCTATTTTACAAATAGGATAGAGGCAGGTGAAATAAGCTATTAAGTTTTGAACATGAAACTTTTTGGGCCATTGTCATAGCCATCATGAAATATGATTAGAATATTCTTTAATTTCTTTATCCCAAAAGGTTTAATTTTTAGAACTCCTGTTTATCCAAGGATATACTTAGCTGTTTCTCTTCCCCAACATCCTAGAAATGTTCTCATCTATGTGAAACAAACAGCTAATAAATTGTTATCCAGTGAGAGACTAGCCCATCAAGGCCCCTGGACTTCAGATCATTTTTCCCAGACTTTAAAATGTTTATGAAAAATATGAAAATGTTTCTCTGGAGCAAAGGTCTTTTTAAACTATATTTAAGTGTTAGGATGTAATTAAAAAGAAACTGAGTTATCAGTAACAGCTCATTTAATCAGTTCTCACTAGTAATGGCGAATTCTGCATGACTAATTCACAAAATAAATTCATTTCTCATTAGGGAAAAACAGACATCTGCACTGCAGCAGTGTAGTATGAAGGTCAAAAATCAGCTAATACTAAAGCAAATATTGTATAACTACAACTAATTGTCTACACAAAAATGATCCAATATGGTAGTCTAATTGGGATGACCTTTGTTGTTTCTTACAGGGATGTGATTTAATTAGAATTGGTAAACTGACAGCAGTAACCTCACAGGAATTCCAGGCAATATGACACGAAGCCAGAGAAACATCCTGACTGGCATTGGTTTGTATGAGATGGACACTAAACCTCTGCATCTGGCTTTTGGGATACTGCAAGCCATTTTCTTGTGTGCTTAGGATATGAGAAAAAGCATGTGCTACATGCTTGAATGTTTTATAAAGAAAAAGTCTAGATAAGACAGATTAAGTTCTAGTGAGCTCTGGAAGTGCAGAATGTCCAAATATAAAGGACTAACCAGACTGGTCTTTAAAGGGGTTTGATTCACAAAAAGATGAGAGGCAACTGTTAAAACACAGTTTCTACTTCTGACTAGACAGGAGGAGAGACATGTGCCAGTAGGCTGTGAAGGCAGGTAGCCAGATCAAGTAAGTGTGTGATGTATGGTGATGATATGCATGTAATGTGTGTATGTATTTATGGTTTATTTATGTATGGTGATAGTGCTGAGGAAACAGTGTGATTCTATATGCCAACAGGGAGACGATGCTGATATGGCTTAAGTGATATTCAGTAGTCAACAAATCTACAGGGTAGATGGTGTGGCAGCCGGAAATTCAAATTCAGCCTATGACATTATTACAACCATAGGAATGTGAAGCAGGTTGAAAAAAGACTGGTGAATAAAAAAAGGAATCTGGATGTCAGTAAGTAGGCTTTAAAAAAAAAAAAAAAACCCAAGGAGGTCAATTCTCATGTTTTAAATCTGGATAAGGTATAATGACATACAACCTAAGGCATTTGTAGAGATGCATTGGGAAGGCAGGGAAGGGATAAGGGAGGGTAATTGGAGGGTGTCTTGGGGGTAAATCTAATTTTCAGAATTTATGTATTTTGTTAGAAGCTTGTTTAACAATTTCTTTAAAAAAATCAAGTGAAAACAATCTTGTCAACAGTTGATGTATTTAGATAATCAAATCCTATTAATAATTGACTTGAAAACAAAATTAAAGTATGAATTCCCAGCATAGGAGCCTCCTTTGAAGATTTCTTGAATATTGGGGACAAATTGTATTTACAATGTAGTTGATCAAGAACTAATTCAAAATTCCAAAGTCAAATCCCAAATCATACTATAATATTTGCTAAAGAGGAAATGTTAGCATTGTCTACACAAATATTACTCAACCATTTGAGAGCCTAAGAATTCATTTTTAATTTTTTTTAAAGAGGGACAGTGAGAGGAAGAGAATCAATTTAGTTTTTCATTCGACTTTTATTGCCGACACTCAGTTGTGTACATAATGCTGGGATTTGAACCCATGTACTCTCCCATACCAGGGAAGTGCCATAACCACTGAGCCATCATTCCAGCCCCTATGATGTCTTGAAACATCATTTGTAACCAATTATTCTTTCTCGTTCATAACCTGGATAGCAAGACTAGTATTATGAATATTAGAATAGATTAGTAGGTGGAAGGAGGAAGAGAGGATGTCTTCCATACAGATTTGACAAAGAAAAAGGAAAAATATGAATTTTAAATTCTTTAACTTCCTTGTTTGCCCATCTTTCCTTCCAATTTTATTGGTGTGATTTGAGGTTGAGAACATTTGTGAAATGACCTAGTGTGTGGCTATGAAGAGATAGGAGCCTATTTGTTACAATGCAAGATCATGATTATTGAAGATGTTTGTGGTACTTTAATGCACATATTTGTTAAATATTGTTCTATTCATTCAAGTCTCAAATTGGCTACTGCAGGGTAGTGAAGCTATGGTTTATTTTATTTTTTTCCCTGTGCTGGGGATTGAACCCAGGAGTGAGTTACCACTGAACTACATCCTTAGCCATTTTTTTACTTTGATAGGTAGTCACTAAACTGCAGGGACTAAAACTTGGAATCCTCCTGCCTTAGCCTCCTGAGTTGCTGGGATTACATGCTTGCACCACTGTGCCTGGCAGATGATGAATTCTTTTAAAAATTTTGCATTTCTTTATTTTCTACTCTTTCTCTAATAAATATGCATTATCTGTCATACTACTTAAAAATAATATGGTCAGTATTTCTGGGGGTAATTTAGGATCCAAATTAGATATGTGTCTTTGTAAACATACATATGGTGATACCTGAACATGTATATACATATAACATTAGTTTTATATATTCTTAGGTCAACCTTATTCCAAGTCACAGGTTTATTTTACTAGCCTTTGTTCTCTTTCCACAATCTAAATCAGGTCTTATATTCTTCCCCTTTGTTTATAATGGTCCCTTTTGCTTTTACCCATCCTGTACATAGTCCAGTTTAACAATTTAGAATACGTTCTTCAATGTTTTTCTCCATGCTTACATGCTCAGGAAAATACACTAACACATTATACATTAACGTAACGAAATGAGACCAATTTCCTCACTCAAAAATACCTCATTGATAACCTGCCAAATTAACTGTTACTCTTATTATTTTAATAGCTGTGATATCCTGTATCATACCATATGTATCATGATTTATTCATTAATTCTGCTATTGAATTTTCCAGAGCTTTATTGCTAGTTTGAAAAATGTTGCAACCAACAACCTACATATGCCATTACTCAATTTTACTAGCTTGGGAAAGTGTCCCAGGAGTGAGAACGTTAAGTCAAAAAAAATGTGCCTTTAACATTATAGAGGTACTGCCAGATTACTTTCCAAAGAGGTGGAAACAGTTAATGATTCCATGTATCGTGCATGATACTACTCGTTTAAGTATTACTGATAGCAATAGGCATTCTCATTCCTTTTCATTTCCAAACAGTCCTATAACATAATTGCATTGTTATTTTATTTCTCTATTGAAGAATTAAGCATCTTTTCAAATGCTTAAGTCATTTGGCTTGGTTCTTGTCCAAGTTGTTCATTCTGGTTATTTTGCCCTTTGTTTCTATGGGAGCATTTACTTTAATTTGTAATTGTTCTTTGCACATTTTGCACCTTAATTTTCCATCTCTCATTGATTTAAATCATTCAACTTCTGCATTTACTTATAAATTCAGATATATATATATATATTTTAAAGGGACCGTGAGAAAGACAATCAATTTGAGTTTTTCAGGTGCCTTTCATTGCTGGAACACTTCGTTTTATACGCAGTGCTGGGGTTTGAACCCATGTACTTATGCAAGCCAGGCAAGCACTGTAACCACTGAGCCACTGCTCCAGCCCCTGGGTTTATTTTGATTCAGTTCAATATGTCTTTTTTCTAATTTGGAAATTTTTGACAAGTTTTGGAGGATTCTAAACGGTTACATTTAACATTAATAATCCCAGTGTTCATAACCTCAAGGATCAACAATTACAAAATTGCTCTTTTCAAGTTGATTAAAAAAAAACCCACACACTTGAATAAGACAGGTTGAGGTTGGAGTGAGATGCCTGACTAAAGGTCCCTGGCACACTTTTCACCACAAAGGAAAAAAGAAATATAACAGCTGTTTCACCACAGCATTTGAAGGAGAGCAGTAGGATGTGACAGGAACATTGCAGAACTCATATGCCATGGCCTTAAAAAGAAGGGGACCAAGTACATGGCATCTACTATCCCATCTCTTGATATTAAGAAGGATTTCCTTCGGTATGGAAAGGGTCTTGTTGTAACGAGGTATCTTGAGACTCCATCTATATGAAGTTAGGTGAAGCTTCTGGGCAGCTATCTCTAGCAGCCCTGAAGTCCCAACCTTATGAACCAGGCAGGAGGCCCTGCCCACCAACCCTCCACCTGGAAAGCACCTGGGCAGCTTACACTGACAGGTTCAGCCTACCAAAGCTACAGAAAATATCCAGGTCACCGTACCCATGCTCCTGTTGCCCCATAAGCATCCAATTGGCCCTGTCCATATACTCTCAGCTTGGCTGGTTTCTCAGCTGCTTCCTCTTAGTGACCTAGCCTGCTGAGACTCCGAGGAACCAGGCAACCTTACCCACCCACCCTCAGCCCTAAAACATGCATGCCACAAGCAGTTCCGCCCAGAGGCCCAGAAAACCGTCAAATAGCCCTGTCTACCACTCAAGACTTGGAAAGCAGTGAATGGGATGTCATAAAGCTAAAAAGCTTTTGTACTGCCAAGGAAACAATCAAAAGAGTCAAGAGGTTTCCTACAGAAATGGAAAGTATCATGGACTATGATTCCTCAGACCAGGGTCTCATATCCAGAATATATAAAATCCTCAAAAATGTCAGCTACAAAATCACTAACAGCCCAATTGATAAATGGGCCAAAGAGCTAAACAGAGACTTCTCACCAGAGGACATTGATCAAGCCAATGAATACATGAGAAAGTGCTCTAAATCATTAGTAATCAGAGAAATGCAAATGAAAACCACATTAAGGTATCACCTTACACCAGTCAGAATGGCAAAGATGAAGAAAATAAACAACAATAGATGCTGGA
>PVKS010048203.1:0-12524 GCA_004027875.1 Aplodontia rufa | reverse complement strand
TTGACTCCCACACCTTGGTCCCTTCCTCTGCTGAGCTCCCTTTGTTTGTGAGGAGATCCACCACCATCTTTGATTCCCTTTTTTCCTCTCTAGTTTCTTCATATGAAAGAAAACATAATATCCTTAACATTCTGAGTTTCACTTTCTTTGTTTAGCATAATGGTCTCTAGTTCCATCCACTTTCCTGCAGATGCCACAGTTTCATTTTTCTTTATGGCTGAATAAAACTATATTGTGTATATATGCCACATTTTCTTTCTCCGTTCATCCAATGATGGATACCTAGGCTGGTTCCATAGTTAGGCTATTGTGAATTGTGCTGCTATAAGCAAAGGTATGCATGTAGTAACATGACTAATTCTTCAGGGTAAATATTGAGAAGTGCTATAATTGGGTCATATGGTGGATCCATGCCTAGTCTTTGAGGAGCCTCCATACTGTAAATCTTTTTTCTTTTTTAATGGAATACTTCATGAATTTGCATGTCTTCCTTTGCTCTAGTGTGCATGTTGCTATAAGCATGAGAAACTGTAGCTATGGCAAGTTTGTGCATGGAAAACTGCATGCCTGAAAGGTCTTTATTTCAAAAAATACATTTTTTAACAGAATTTTAGTTTGAAACTTATCCTCTTAGAACATTAGTATTCTGTTGCTCCATCAAAAATTGCTCACTCTGATCCCTGCAGCTGCCCCAGATGTTTGTCACCTGCAGACTGTTCTCCTCCACAGGGCACACTTTGTGTCTCTTTCTGCTGAGTGTGTTCTCCAGCTATGGAAAGGCAGACCATGTATTCTATAGAGTTTCTACTACTAGCAAGAAGCCCCAACTAATGGGGAAAGGAAGTCAGTAGATAAATTCTTGAGTTTCTTCACCCTTCTAGGGAACAACTCAGGTGTGTTCCATACAGTCTCAGAAGATCCCCAGGTGTTCACAATGCTAATACTTTACTTGGCCTTCATTAGCTTTACTTGCCTCATTTCCCTACTCCTTCCAACCTAAGCAAACTGTTTACACACAAATCATCTCCTTAGGGGAATTCAAAATAAGAGAGAAATATACAACCATTCCTGTTGCTTTGCATGTTTATATCTTGACTGAGTGTTGAGATTTGTCAAAAGTATTTTATCATTATCTGGGTGCACAACTATGACTCTCCCCTCAGAAAAAGCATCATGAATGGATTTCCTGAGACTGAATCATCCCTCCCTTCCTCAGTATCTTATGCCAGACTATGTCCTGTTGAATTTTGTTTGGTAATATTGCACACATTGATATTCATAATTAGGATTTGCTTTCTTTTGATTATGATCAGATGTTGTCATCAATGTGCTTGTAACTTTATAAAAGTAATTTGTGATATTTTCCCCTTTTTTTGTGTGTTTGGAACTGTGTCTGCAGCACAAGAGTTGGTATATCTTAAGTTGGGTAGAACTTACCTGTGAATTACTAATCCTGCTGTGTTGTACAGGTTAAATCATTGACATCTTTCTGTATTTTTTATGGAAAAATTTTTGTTTGATTTTCTGTTTCTCCAGTTTTTAAAAATTATATTTTCTTGGAAAGTATACATTTTTGTCTAGGTTTTCACATTTATATAAGCAGATCTGGGCAAAAGTCTCAAAAATGTTTAAGTTTTTTGTTTTTGTTTTTTCCCCTTTACAATTTTTATTTTGTGGTTTTTTCCCCTATATTTTCTTCCTACTAATAGTAGGTTAAGTGATTACTTACCTATTTAACTGGATTTCCCCAAATCACCTGTTGGCTATTTTTATTTACTTCTATATGTATTAGTCTCTTTTCTAAATGATTCTGTTATGGCGCTTTTGAATATTTTGTGCTTTTAGTTAACTTTGTTATTTTTCTACTTTTGGAGGTTGGGAACTTACTTCATTTTCATTCTTTATTTTTGCTTACACACATATTTAAATCTGTTAAGAGTATGCCAAAATATGTAAAACTGAGGTCATCAATGGAGAGGACTTTTTTTTTTTTAAATAAAGAGAGAGAGAAAGAATCTATTTTTTCATCTGGCGTTTGTTTCTCAGACACATAGTTGTGTATGTAGTGCTAGAGCCCATACCTGGGTCCTTGCACATGCCAGGCAAGTGCAGCAATCACTGAGCTACCACTCCAGCCCTGGAGAGGACTTTTCCTTGTTGATTTTGTTACTACAATTATTGGTTTTATGGGATTGTGTTCAGAGAAATCTGTGTCATTCCTGTTTGGGGGACTTTCTTTTGTGTTATTTGTGCCTTTCTTGGTCTCTTTTTTTGTGCTCTTCTTGATCTCTTTTTGTGAATGTTTCATGGACAGAAGTTGTATTATCTCTTGTCATGAAGTACCTGGTTTGACTGATATACATGTATTTACCTTATGAATTAAGTTATCCACAGTTTTAATTTTTATTTAAAAAATTAAAATACCCTATTTTTTTGTTTCCTTCTCTTAGTTTTTGCTTTAAAAAAGTTGCCATGTTTGATGTATAGATTCTCCTAACTCTAATATCATAGTAAATTATAGTTTCTATTCTGGTAAAAGGCCCGTATTTATCTTATTTAGTCCTTTTTGTGCCTAGGTTTTACCTTGCCTGATAAGACTAGGACCTTGATTTGTTTTTTCTTTTTTCTTTTTCTTTTTGGTACTGGGGATTGAATCCAGGCGTGCTTTACCACTGACCTAACTTCCCAATCCTTTTAATTCTTAATATTTTTTAGAAATTTTGATAGGGCAGACGTTGGAATGGGTCGTCGCTACCACGGGGGGTGTGCAATCGGCCTGAGGTTATCTAGAGTCACCAAAGCCGCTGGCGCCGGCCCCTTTTAGAAATTTTGAGACAGTGTCATGATAAGTTTCTGAGACTGACTTTGAACTTGTGATCCTCCTGCCTCTGTCTCCCAAGTTGCTGGGATCACAGGTGTATGCCACTGTGCCCAACCTTGCTTTCTTTTTCCAATGCATATTTCTGGTATGGGCTTGTTCATTATATTATTTTCCATATTTGGAGTCACATTGATTTGTATATGATGTGGAGTTTGGCTTTCTTTATAAGCCTATTTGCAATCTTTTTTTATTTTTTATTTTTTTTAGTGAGATTGATATTACTATAATTTGGTCTCAGATATGTGGTATTATTTTGTGTTATGCTTAATATTCCCATATTTACTAATTTAACACTTTTGTTGCATTGATTTTATATTATGAGAACTTTATGTACATGTCAGTTCATGTTTCTCAATGGAATCTCCTGAGGTAAGCTATTCTAATTTTACAGAAAAGGAAATAGAGGGACAAATTGTATGGTTGGTGACTCTAGTAACTGGTGAATCAGAATGCACACCTAGGCTATCTGGCTCTAGAACACATCTTCTTCAATGCCTTTCTGGATAGTGCCTCTCTTGATAGTCAAGGTATTTTTAACTTGCAGTCAGTACCATTGAGTTTGGTGACTGTACACCTTGCTTTTTTCCTAGAGGAATGCTATGCCTTCTATAATGTATAATTACTGAGAGTTCTCTCTTTTGCCCTAATAATTTTGTCCCAAGATCCCAAAGTTACTATGTAAAGAGCTATACTTGGGTGTTCCAGAATAACCTGGTCTTGGTGTTTGAGAAGGAGTCTGAAGGAACTGTGAGACCTAAGGAAGAGGGAGACAGATCCATAATTGCTCAAGTGCAGTTTATCGGGACTTGTTAACAGAAGTGTGATACTGGGTGACAGGAAGACTAGAAGGAGTTCTGCAATTTGGGTCAGAAGCAGGGACCTACTGAATGGTCTGCACAACAATGACTTCTTCCAACTCATAGTGTATCTGTTTTAGCTTAAGCTGATGCCACAGATTTTCTGCACATTCCAGGATCCAGTTGTAAGGCTCCACATACCATTGTCATGGTTGTGTTTATGTGTAGGATGCTGAGAAACCATGCAGGGGAAAGGGACCAGACTGCTTGGGGCAGCCTTGGTGGGTGAGTGAAGATGGCTGTGGTTCCATACGTGGGGCCAACAGGCCAAGTGTGCATCCAAGATTCTTCTCTCTGATGCACACCACACTGTGTGTTTATAGATTAACCTAGTTTCTACAGCTAACAACAAGAAATATGCGAATGGACCCCTGGGCAAGGACACAACACTGTGAGCTCAACACTGAGGCGGGTGCTGGAGCTTCTGGAGGCTGGTGATAGGGACCTCAGCCCAAGGCCTTGCTGTCTCCTGACATCCCACTGAACCAGACTTGATCTCTGGGCTTGTGGTCTCTGAATTGTTACTTCTCCTTCTACTTTTAAAGAGGAGAGTGAAACATTCAGTTGCGCGTTGCCTCAAGTGTTTTGGTGGCTGTAGAACTCTCTCTTGAAGAGTTTAGAATTTCTTTCTTGTCTTTGGCATTCTGAAAATTTACTGGATATTTTTAAAGGTGTGCATATGCATATGCAAACACTGCTGGTTCTCCCCTGTTCAACTCTGTTCTGTTCGTTCACTTTTATTAGACAAAATTGCAAATATGTGCAGATATCGTTCAAAGCTTGATGTTTCTTTCTCCATTTATTTTAGCTTTTGTGGTGTTTTGGGAGAATTCTTTGGCTGCACATCCCAACTGACTTAACATACAGCTTTGTCCAGTTTGCTTGTGAGCTCATCTCCAGATTTTAGTGATATTTTTTCATTTACCTTCAGTCTAAATTCTTTCTCTTTAAAGTATCCTATTCTTGTTTAATGGATGAAATCTTCTGAGATATGAATCTGTATGTGTATTTTTCAACAGTAGTTTTATTGAGATGTAATACATATACCACAAAATTCACTTCTGTATAATTTAGTCTTTATTCAGAGTTATGCAGCCATCACCATTATCCAATTCCAGAATATTTTCATTTCCCCAAAGAAATTCTGTACCTGTTACCACTCACTTCCTGTTCCCCCTTACATCCAACCTTTGGTAACTACTGCTCTACTTTATCTCTGTAGTTTTGCCTATTGGGTACAGTTCATGTAAAAAGGATCATACAGTACGTGGCTTTTTGTGACAGGCTTCTATGTCTTAATGTTTTCAGGGTTCATTCATATTGTAGCAACATATGAATAGAATGTAAATTGCTTTTATGACTATATAATATTCCACTGTATAGATATACTACATTTTGCTTATTCATTAGTTGATGTACATTTGACTGTTATGAATAGTGTTTCTATGAGCCTTTGGGTACAAGTTTCTGGATGGACACTCATCTTCATTTCCTTTATGTGTACATCTAGGAGAGGAATTGTTAGGCCCATGGTAACTCTATGTTCAATATGTTGAGAAGTATCAAACTATTTTCCAGAGTGGACACACAATTTTATTGTCCTTGACTACATATAAGGATTCCTATTTTTTCATCTGCTAATTCTTCTTCTGTTTGGTCCTTTTCTTTTGTGTTATTGGATTTCCCAAAATATTTAGTAATTCTTGGTTGTATAGTCTTCTTTGTATTGGCAGCTGATTTTTACCATTCAGTTTTGAGTACTTTATTACTTGGGTGGTTATTATTTTTGGTGGCTATGCACTAATAAAATCCTGAACTACTTATACTCTAAAACCACAGTACATGCACCAAATACATACTCTAAAATCACAACCAAATGCTCAGAAAATAGAATTGGAACTTCCTAATTAGAAAAATAAACCAAGAAATGTAAGACCCCATTTCATTTGAATTCTTGTGTGTAGAGTTCATTAAAAATATTCACAAAATACATGAGGTTTTGCTTTAGGAGGTACATTTATAACGTAATACAGTACTGGAGTCTTGGTGATTTCAAGCTTCAGATCTCAGCGTCAGAGGTCAGGCTGGTTTGCTTTGGGACTTGACTTGATGAAGGGGCCCTGTGATAGTACAGCAGTTCCTTGAGTTGGCTGAGCCCTGCCATATTAGAGCATCGTCTATGCTTATCTCTTTAGAATGTTCCCAGTCACATTCACATCTTGGTTCCAGAGGCTGGCTTTCACAGAGCAAAGCTGGCGTATGGAGGCCCAGCCCTGGATTTAGGGAGAGGGGGTCACTGAGAATCAGGCATGGTGTCCAGTGTTTGAGCAGGCATTCTACAGAGAAGGTGATGCGCATGCTGGAATGCAGTTGTCAAAGGCAGAAACCAGTTCAGCCACCTGGACTAGCATGGCAGGACTTGTGGGTGAAGGCTACAGATTATGAGCACAACTGAGTCAAAGAAGGACCAGCCCTAGGGGTTACAGTAGGAAAGCAGAGTGAAGTACAAACATCAGGGATGGACCTACGATGTGCAGTCTGAATGGGCAGTGGCCTGCTTGGTTTGCTCCTTCACGTATGTATGAGCCAGAGCAATGCCACCCTGAGTTGACAGGGATGACAAAGCCTGTGTAAGTCAGCTTTCTATCATGATGATAAAATACCTGAAGTAATGAACTTAGGAAGACAACAGGTTTATTTTGGGTCACAGTGTTGGAGATTCCACTTCATGAACAGTAGTGGAAGATTCCACTTCATGAACAGTGTTCTCTTCATGAAGAGAACACTTCATGTGGGCCTGTGGTGAGGCTCCACATCAGGGAGAGAATGCGTGGAGGAGCAAAACCACTTGTGTGATGGCCAAGAAGAAAAGAGAGGAAAAGGAAGGGGTCAGGCTCCCACAGTCACCTATGAAGATAAGCTCCAATATCCTAAAGATCTTCCACTCAGCCCCACCTCTGAAAAGTTCCCCCATTGCCTAGTGCTACCCTGAAGACCAAACTTTTAACAAATGGACCTTTGGGGGACAGTTCAGATCCGTTCTTATGGTCAGCTTTTTTGTATCTGTGACTAAAAGACTCGACAAGAACAATCTTAGGAGGAAGTGCTGATTTGGGGTCTCATGGTTTCAGAGGTCTTAGTCCAGAGATGGCTGACTCCATTCTTCAGGGCTCGAGATGATGCTGAACATCATGGCGGAAGGCATGGCTGCAGGAAACAGAGAGAAGAGAGACTCCACCAGATACAAAATATATACCTTAAAGGCCCACCCCCCAATGACCCACCTTCTGTGGCCACACCCTACTGGCCTTCAGTTACCAGTTAATCCCTATCAGGGAGTTAACTTGCTGAGTTGAGGCATGACCCAATCATTTTAGTTCAGCCTTTGTGAATCATCTGACACATGCTTCTGGGGGACACCTTTCATCCAAACCCCCATAACACTTGTAAAGGCCATTTGAACACAGGGAGGTAGCTGGACATGATGGACATGCTGGATAATTTCAAGGTTAAAGTCAACCTCAGCAACTTAGCAAGTCCCTCAACAACTTTGTGAGACCCTATTTCAAAATAAAAAGGGCAGGGGATGTGGCTCAGTATTAGAACAATCCTCAGTAACACACCTCCACCGAAAATAAAACAAAAGCAAAAAGAAGTTACTGTATATTTATTTCTCCTCTGACAATATTCATAGGATGTTCCCTAGATAAGCTATAAAAATTCTTTGATGGTTTGAGAATTAACTCTCCAGGATATATGGTACCTCTTTCTAGTTTTCATTGCTCTTGGATATGTGTTTTGGCTAATTTATAAATAGTAGTTTTTAACACACTTTAATAAAATTTGAATATGCTTTCTAGGCTGTGAGACTGGAATAAGTGTTTTCTAGGTGTTGGAACATTTAATAAACACTGTTACAGTTTGGATGAAAGGTATTCCCCAAAAGCTCAATACGTGACACAATGCAAAAAGATGGAGAGGTAAAATGATTGTGTTGGTGAGAATTGATCCCCTAATAATGATTAATTGCATGGTAACTGTAGGCTAGTAAGGTGTGGCTGGAGGAGGTGGGTCATTTTGGTATATATTTTGTATCTGGTGTGGAGTCTCTCTCTCTCTGCTTCATCATGTGACCCTTGAGCTGTTTCCCTCTACCATACTCTTCCACCATGATGATTCACCTTGCCTCAAGCCCCAAGGAAGGGAGTCTGCCTTCTGTTAAATAAGACCTCCAAAACTCTGAGCCCCCAAATAAACCTTTTCTCCTAAAATTTTTGTTCTCGGGTCTTTTAGTCATAGCAGCAACAAAAAAATTAACTAAAACACCAAATAATTATGATAAGTACAAGTCAGAGTAAATTACTTGGGGCCCACTGGTTTTAGTAAATCTTAGAATATTAACTTAAGAATGTTACTAAGTGATGCATAACGTCATGTTGTAAACTATTTAATAAAACCGAGCTGATAGGCAAACTGTTAAAATCCAGGCTTTGGAGGGCCATCTGTGCCCATTGAATTGACATTCACGCTGCTTCAAACTGGGACTGTTCCTACAAATCATCTTTAATATCCTTACTTGGTAATAGTCCTCCCTTTGCAGTCGTCTTGTGCAATTTAATAGCCTCATTTATATCCATTTTGAACCATCTCTTTCCAGCAGGCATTACTTCCCGTCTTCTCATACAGAGGAAATCTGGGGATTTCATCATTTCAGTCTTGCCACACAGCTTTTCCATTTCACTTTCTGTGAGGTGGTTCCAAAATAGGGCCTGGAAAATTGGTGTGCAAGTTAACAATTTCCTGCTCAGGAGTCCTTCACTCTTATACTCTGAACCATGGGATGCACACAGTAACCCCCATTTATTTCAAGTTATACTTGAGCCTTTATCCTTATGCTAATTACATTGCTGTTACAAGGATTTCTGCTTACTTCCATGTCTTCCCTCCCTGCCGTCCACAGAGCAGTTACTTCCTTTGAGGCCAGGAACCCCCAATCTCATGGTAACGTAACCTCACAAATATTACTCCATGAAAATAGTGTTTCTTAAACTGCTGAATTTCTTGGTGATGACTACAGTACATTAATTTTAGATCCTTTCCATAGCATTATAATCAATGAACAAAATTGATTCTTCTGCTTGGTGGATCAATATTTCCTTTGCCCCTCATCACTTCCTATCCTGGTGTTACCTTTTACTGTTCCACTGGAGATGTTCCACAGTACACACCTCTGCCCAGCTCCTCTCTCAGAATTGGCTATGGGAAAACTAGGAATCCTGCCCTCTAATACCATTTATGACTGCTGGCATTTCATCTTAAAGGTGGCAAGATGAGTGGAGATTCTTGGAGAACAGGCAAACAGATGTTCATTATTCTAAATGAATCATTATTTTCACCTTGTGATCTATTTAATGTTACTGTGAACAACACTGTGGACTGTGCCCATTTGACTCCCCATGTATTCCATGCACCATCCCCTTAAACTTTCTGCAGGATGGGGCTGGAGCAAGGGCTCAGCGGTAGAGCATTTGCCCTGCATATGTGAGGACCTGGGATCGACCCCCAGCACTACATATATGACTAAAAAGAAGAAAAACATAAACCAGATGAAAAAATGAAAAATTTGACTCTGTTTAAAACAAAACAAAGTGCCAAAAAAACCCAAACCCTGCCCTGGGGTAGACTCCATGGGATTTGCCTCCATGGTCCTGTGCAGTGGCTGTGGTTGGCAACTTTCTCCAGATGGATTGTAATCTCACCCTTTAGTAAGGACTCCAGATTGAGATTGTGTTTATGATGTAATTTTGCTGCTGATTTCTGAATAGTCCTGTTCTCTTCAAGAATGGGAAAACAAATTTTGCCAATATGTATAAAGACAGCATATACACGATCTAGCAGGGAAGGCCTTGTTCAGACACCAGGCAGTATATTATGTTTACTTATAAATTGGATACTTTGTATTGGTTTTAGTTTTGTTCTGTTTTTCAGGCTGGGGATTGAATCCAAGGTGCTCTAACCCTGAGCTATATCACCAGTCCTTTTTATTTTTTTGACAGGGTCTCGCTAAGTTGTTGAGGCTGGCCTGTGACTTAGAATCCTCCTGACTCAGTGTCCCAAGTTTCTGAGATTACAGGTGTGCACCATCATACCCAGATGACTTGCTTGCTTTTTAGAAAACTGTAAATATAATAAATTTATTCCCCAATAAAATCCAAGGATTAACAGCTGGTATCCTATTAAAAACAAAAGTGAAGACTGGGCATAAGGATAGAGGGACTTTTAAAAAAACCAGTTTGTCAAAATTTTCTTCTGCTAGAGATAAGAATGTAGAAGCTCCTAATCATTCCTCCTGGGAAAAACTCTATAATCACATTTTCTTTTGGTATAAAATGATTTCCATTTGTTCTCTAAGAGTTTGTGTTTCTATTACATAAACACACTTGGCAGATTATTATAGATTTTGTGATTGAAAGATTTTTTTTATATGTTTGGCATGATCTTATGCATTGGAGGGAATCGTTAAAAAGTAAGTTAAGGCTGATTCTAGTCCAGGATCTCCCCACTTCATTCAGTCCCTGCTCTCATGAGTCCTCTGCAATACCCCCAGGTTATAGATAGAAATAGGCATATACATACATATTAATTTTTGAAATTTCTGAATTTCTCTGCCTGCCTGTGTCCTAAATTGGAAATGAATTTGATTAGACTTGAATTGTGTGCCCATCACTGGTATTAGGGGGAGGGAATAAGGCTGATTAGCCATGCATGAATTACATGCTCTCTCTCTGGAGGTACAGTACTCCTAAATTATAGGCACACAGGATTAACCCTGGGCAGTAGTCAAAGGAAGAAATCTAGATGCAGAATAATGGAGAGACAAAATCAGTGATTGTCCCCTACAAATGGGGACTAAGAAGAGTCAGATGACTTTTCCAGGGCAATGGACAGCAACTCAGCATATAGAAGGAAAGCATGGACTTGTTACTCCTAGTATTGTCTCAAGGAGTAACCAGCACTGATTCCTTATTTAAATGATGTATTTCATTCTCAGTAATACATGGAACAGAATGACTTTTTATTCAAACACTTAATTTCCACTTCAGAATATGAAAATAAGTCTCATTTAGTACTCAGGGAGAAATGATTAGCTGTGTACCGAATCTTAAAATTTGACTTCCTGGCTTAATTGTGATAGGCTGGTGAATGCCCACCTATATTTTCAGTAGAAAAGTCTTCAGGGTGGAGGATTTCACTACTCTGATAGTTGTGCTTCTTGAAAGCACATTTTGTGTTTGCATCGTTTTGACTTTGAAGTGAAGAAGGCAAGCCTATTTTATGGAGTGGGAAAATAATGGCATTTGCAAATTGAGCTTTTGAGAGCTATCCTTAAAAGTTCACCTGTGAATGCAGTTTCCTCATTAGTGTCCTGACCCACAAATACTATTGAGGTAGACTGTCAAGAATTTGGAGGCTGATTTTCCTTTAGGGCATAATACAGAGGAAATACCACCTTGTATTGACCCTAAGGTTATTCTCCTTTCACCAGCAGGGAGCAGTGGTCTGTGATTGCTGTCCTCTAACAGGTGTAGGCAAGAGTTAGGCAAGGTAGCATTGCTGACTGTTCAGCAGCAGCTGCTGTACTCCTTACGGAGGAGAATTTCAAGTGTAGGGGTTGCAAGCTTAGGGGAGGACAGTCTTGCCAGCAATATAGAAGCATGGAATCATGCAATGTTAGAGGTGAAAGGGAGTTTTAGACCATCTGGTCCTACCTGATGTTTGTTATGGAAAGAGAAAGAGTTATTGAGAGGTCACATGACTTGCACAGGATCATTTTTGGTCAGTGTGTATAGTAGGCAGCAAAATGGTAAGCCTACGATGCTACAGTTTATATATCAAATGCCCTCAAAATCCCCATGTGTGAAAGATATTGTCCCCAGCCTGCGGTACTGTTGAAAGGTGGTGGAATCTTTACAAGATGGGACCTAGTGGAAGTCAGGCAGGGCACTGACATGTGCCTTTGAATGAGGGATTGGAACCCTGGATTATCCTTGTTTCTCTCTCTTACTTTCTGTCCTATATGAGGCAAACAGACCTCTGCCATGTGCTTTGGTCAAAGATGTGCTGTGTCCCCACAGAGTAAAAGCAATGGGGCCAAACAGCCATGGACTGAGACTGTTATAAGCAGGAATCAAAATTAACCTTCCTCCTTTTAAGTTGATTATCTCCAGGTATTTTGTCACAGTGATGGAAAGCTGACTAACACATCTCCTATAGCCATATTATGGAGTGGTGTGCTCTGAGCCCCATCAAAACACATTTTTCTTCATGAATGATTTACATTAAAAAATGTAACCAACACAAATAAAAATACAGACAAAGATAACCAAGTGGAATGATTTGGCCTTTCCTACCTTTCAGAATTTATGTTGAGCCCTTACCCATTCACCAGGTTCCTGCCACACTGCCTTCATAACATTGTGCCAAATGGTCAAACTAATTCTTGCTTTACAGCCTTTGCGCTTGCTGTTCCCAGTGCTGGGAACACTTTCCCTCCATCCTGGGTGATTCTTACTTGTTACTCAAATCATTTTTGAAGTGTCTTGATGTTCGGCCAATCTGCAGTGGTCTGTAGTACTTGTGTGTCACATAACCATGTTATAGTTTCATTACAGCACATGATATTTGTTGATTTGTTGTGTATTGGCTGTTTCCTCTCACTGCATAGTTCTTGCATCATTAACAGAGTCCTACTATCTAAGGAGTGCCAAAAGCAGGACCTGACACCC
>PVKS010048202.1:0-12502 GCA_004027875.1 Aplodontia rufa | reverse complement strand
ACCTAGACTTGTTGCATAACTTGGCTATTATAAATTTTACAGCTGTAAATATTGGAATCCAGGTATCACTAAAGTATAATGATTCAGTTCTTTTGGACAAATACCAAGGAGTGGTATATCTGGATCATATGGTGTTTCCCTTCCTAGTCTTTTGAAGAATCTCTATACTGATTTCTATAGTGGTTGTATTATTTTGTAGTCACATCCACAATGTTTAAGTGTTCCTTTCTCACCACATGCTCACCGATATTTATTGTTATTTATATTTTTTTCTGAGCAGTTGCTTTTTTATTAAAGAGTTGTTATTGTATAATCATAAATGCATGTTATTTATATTCTTAATGTTTGTTATGAATTTTGGGTAATAACTTAAAATTTCTATTAAGTTACATATAAAAAATTAGAGAGATTACGTGGTATGACCAGATACTGTAAAGAAAGTTTTCATGATATCCCTTGATGATGAGATCCCATCAGGGTGTATTATTTAAATCTAATTTAGAACTAAGCTGCATTGAATGTATTTAGAGCTCCATTTCTCTTACCTTCATCGTCATTCCTAAAACATCATACTGCAGTGTGCCCAGTGGAAAGCCTGGGGTATTTGGCAAAACTCTTCTACCTTCATGGTGTTTGACATTGTTTTTTAGTTTCTAAATATTTCAGAAAACTTAATCACGTTTTTCAGTGACTTTCTGATCATCTTATCCTCTTAAAAATTTTGCAAATCCTTCTGGTGGAGAAGAAAAACATCAGATACCATCATTGTCAGTATCTCTTTCCTAACTAGGAACTTACCCTCCCACATCTCACCCATACTGAAGTTGTGAACTTATTTCTTTCTCCCCAATCCTATGAAATTGACAAATAGTCTACTGTTTACTCTTCCTCTCACAAGAGTTCTTTAAAGAGGGAGAGAGAGAGAGAGAGAGAGAGACAGTGAGAAAGAGAAAGAGAGAAAGACAGAATCAATTTTATTTAGTTTTTCATGGACCTTCGTTGCTGGGCCACTTCATTGTGTATGTGGTGCTGGGGTTTGAACCCACATACTCATGCATGAAAGGTGAGCACCGGAACCACTGACCCACAGCCCCAGCCCCTCACTAGAGTTCTTTGACCTAAATCTTTGGTTTTTCATCTTGTGGACAAACTAAAAAGTGCCCAGAGCAGAATGGCTATAAGAATGGTGTCACACATCCCTCAGATTTCCTTCTCTCCAGGACTTTGACCTCTTGATTCCTGGGTTTCTTTGTTAAGTTCCAGCATAGTTACTAAATGCGTTGATATGCTTTTTTCTATTTGTTTTGATATTAACTTACTGGTCTGCTTCAAGCTACTTTGTAATAAACAGAAGCAGAAGCAGAAGCAGAAGAAATATTGATGAATCAAAATGTTAGGTGGTTCCTGCCTCTGTTGCTTTTGCTTATAGGTTAATTGTTATTTTTAATTCCATTTAACTGAAGTGTCTAAACTGTTTTCATTTGGCAAGAATAAATGAAAACTGACTATCAAAAGCATAAAAGCTCCATTTATTTATCGTGCACTTGTATAAGGTTAAACTTCATTTTTAGAAGGGCATGTAGCATATCTCAACTGTAACAGGTTGCTCATTGTCATATTACCTAGCATTAAACTGTTTTGAAATTGAAAACAGCTCAGCCTCTTTGTATGTATTTTTATGTGATGAATATTAAACCTTATTTAAGTCAGATGTGTAATCCTGGCACACCCCAAATACTTTTAAGGTATATTTATCATTACAAAGTATGCAATTTTCAGTGAAACATAATAATCTCATCTCTCTCAATTTACTTTATTTATATTTAATAATTTTTCACAAACATAGGGCCAATAGTGTTTTAGGTACAAAAATAAATATCTTCCATCATTGAATAACACATGTACTATGTAATAGGAAAACTATTTTCCAGTATTTTATCTTACCTAACAAGTGCTTTCATATACTGTCATACATTTTTCTTTGGTATAATTTTTGTCACTTTGAAAATGTGTAAATATCATTGAGTGAATTGATTTTTTTAAACTCTAATGTGATTCAATTATGTAATGAGGATAGCTTGTAAAATATGGCTTAATATGAATTAATAGAAGCAGAGTATCATAGAACAAGATATATTGCTGTTTAACATTCATATTTATGCCAGGACCTATGTGATATCTAAGACATCAGAAATTGTTCCTAACAAGCTCGTCCCATTCATCTGAACTCTCACCAGAACTGCCATTAACATCTCTACAGCTGTCACTCATCTCTTAGGCAATGTAGGTTTACTCTATCCTAGACCTTAAAACTCTTCTGGCCTCTACTCATAATTCAATCTCTAAATCACTTCAACACTTTTAGGTATTTGTTATAGTAGTACCCTACTTCTTAGCACTAAGACCTATGTTGATTTCTTGGGTCTTCCATTACCAAGTATCACAAACTGTACGGTTTAAAACAATAGAAATGTATTCTTTCACAGTGCAAGAGGCAAGAATTCTGAAACGAAGGTAGGTGTTGGTAGGGTCATGTTCCATCTGGAGACTCTGAGTGAGAATCCCCTGCATACTGCTTGAGTTACATTGTGTCCTTTCCTAGGTATTTCTTGCTTTATAAAAGCATCACTCCTGTTTCTGCCTCTGTGGTCTCCTTCCCTGTGTGTTTATGTCCTTCGGGATACCTCATCTTATAAAGATACTTATCACTGAATTTAGCACCCACATGATCCAGTTTGAATCCATCTTAATTTAATTATATCTGCAATGATCCTATAACCACATAAAGTCACATTTCAAGGTTCTAGGTAGACATGAATTTTAGGTGGACTTTATTCAGTACACTACGTGGGCTTTTTGTTTTCTGAGGTCTACAATGTGCATGATTCATCTTTATAGTTCTAGAAAATAATAGTATCTGGAACTTAGAAGGCACAAATGAGTAAGCAAATGTCCTCAGTCACTCTGTCAAAAGGGACTGGTATAAATCTCAAAGTATAAATAAAAAGTTATGCCCACCTTATTTGTGCGAAAGTTAAGATTCATCCTGATTTTCAGACCTTCTGTTTGTCACGTAACTGTAGGTCATTACATTGGGATCATCTGTTAATCTCAGTTCTTTGTCCCCAAATAAGCTTGCTTGAGCATTCCTTCTACTCCACCCATTTTAACAGAAGTTTGACATTTCTGGTTGAATCTGTACTGTACCACCAGGATTCCTCTTATACCCTTCAGTGTCTTCCGATAAAGATAACTCCAAGGCCATGATCATTCCTATAAATTAGGAATGTAGCTGTATGTCCTTAGTAAGCCATTTAACTTTCTGTGTTTCCATTTCTTATGTTTTTTAAATTTTTTTTATTTTTGAACAACCATACAAGTTTTTAACAAAATAATATAAAATGTTTATAGATTCTGGATATTACAATTACCCCCAGGAGTGCCCCTTCCCGATTACCCACCCTTATTCCTTCCTTCCCCTTCCCCCCATATCTCTAAAAAAGGATTATGTTGTATAGCATTAAGTCTTATCTGGATTTAACACATGATAATAGACCAACTTTCTCACTGGCCAGGGTCTAGTCCCAACCTCCACAGATGAGTGGAGACATTCGACCATTAGTTCTCTGGGTTAAGCTGATTTTACTCAGCATAATTTCTTCCATAGCCATCCATTTACCTTCAAAGGCTGCAATATCATTGTTTCTAATTGCTGTGTAAAACTCCATGGTATAAATGCACCATAGCTTTTGGATCCATTCATCCAGTGAGAGACATCTGGGCTGTTTCCATAGCCTAGCAATAGTAAATTGAGCTGCTATGAACATAGATATTGCTGTGTCACTATAATGTGCTGATTCTAAATCCCCTGGAAAGATTCCCAGGAGTGGAATAGCGGGGTCGTATGGTGGGCTCATCCCTAGTTTTTTGAGGATTCTCCACACTGCTTTCCAGAGGGGCTGTACCAGTTTGCAGCTCCACCAACAGTGTGCTAGTTTGGCTATCTCTCCACAGCCCCTCCAGCATCTATTATTGTTTATTTTCTTCATCTTTGCCATTCTGATTGGCATAAGGTGCTACCTTAATGTGGTTTTCATTTGCATTTCTCTGATTATTAGAGTTTTAGAGCACTTTCTCACATATTCATTTTTAATGAAACAAACAATGAACCTACATCATAGTGTTGCTTTAAGCATTAAACACATTATTGCTTATAAGATATATAAAACTGGTCTGGGAGAGAGTAAACTCCCTATACACATTCGTTAAATAAATAGCATTTAATGCTACCCAATCAAAACTGATGAAGTTTCCTTGTAAATGTGTTATTAAGCAGCTACCAAGTGCCCAAAAGACTTCTTGCAATTTTCTTAGAGACATAGCAACTTAGAACTGGTTTCATCAAGGTAGTTACTAAATTCAGTAACATGAAGGAAAATTTTCTGAGAAGCATTTTCCTGGCTAAGCTTAAAGGTCTGCCTCTCCACTTCTGTTTTGGAGATACGACATTTTATAGCATGAATGGAAAAAATTGGAAGTTGCGGGCTTTTTTTCTTTTAAACTAACACTCAGTATCTTACCTGACATTTTATGGTTCACAGAATGTTTGTTTTAAACACTCAAAAAAGTTGCAAAAATCATACTCAACGTGAATCCTGATTTGTGAGTTACGCATAATCTGAGAACGTCCAGGGGCCTCTTGGTGCCCCTTTCTTGGCTCTTACTTTGCACACTCACTTGAAGGGCTGTCAAAGTTGGCATGATTTAAATGTCATTTTTTAAATAACAGGACTTGAAGTCAGGCTGAGGTTTTGTGTATGTATGTGTGCGTGCATGTGTGAGTGCACACATTTGGGTGTGTTGAAGATGAAAGAGTTTAGCAAATATTCAATGTTCTTGGATATGAAAATTAACTCAGACCACTTACAATCGACCACTTTTCTCACCCACCTAGCGGACTGTTTCCACTGGGTTCTATCAAGGTGACACTAATGAGCTGAGAATCTGCCAGGTAAGAGTGATATTGATATGAGAAGCATTCTACAGATTTTAGTCCCATCTCTCATACCCATCCTCCACACCTTCCTTCCGTCCTTCGCTACAGCCTGAGATCTGTTATTATTCCTCTTGGGAGGTCCGTTTACATTGAGCCCACATCTGGCTTAATTAGGGTGACAGCTGCTACAGGTACTGGTGGGCAATGTCCAGCTATCATGGTGCGTTCTCTTCATTTGACAGTTTAACCATTCATAACCTGATCTTCAAAGTACAAATGAACTTGAGAGATGCGCTTTTACTATTTGTTAATACATGTTCATTTTCTACCCTCCTACCCAAATCGTAATCAACGGAGACCACACTAAAAGGCAAAGGACATTTCCCTAATGCCAGTTGGTGAACTGCAAAGACCACACTACCGAAACCTGTGAAGACAAGGCCAAAAAGCATAATAATAAGTGGTCCAGGGTGGCTGGGGCAAAGACTGAGAAAACAATCCCACTTTCAAGGCTTATGGCTTGAGTTTGCTTATATAAAATATTTAGGCAGTAAAAAGTGATTATAGTCATGGCTGCCTTCAGGGGCAGCCAACAAAGAGGTGGTCTTCAGATTCCCCACACATACTGATGTTTTTCATCTACACTGTTGTTCTTCCAGCAACCAAAAGCTTTGCAACGCATATGGGACGAATCAATTTGGTGGAAGCCACTCAGTCTGTGTTTTAAACTACCTGTATTAAATGCCTTTGCAGTTGTTTTAATTAATCTGGGCACAGTTTTATTCTGCGAGAGCTCCATGAAGAAAATAGCATTGAGAATAAAAACTACTTTTAGCTGCCTTAACCCGAGCCCAAACCCAAATTAATAAAAGCAAAGTCAATTCCAACAGGCCCTTCCAAAGCAAAGAGGTTAGCTTTCCCTGTCCTATTCACTTAGAGCAGGAAAGTGTTTTGTTTAACAAGTTATTATTTGCCATCCTGGAGGTTCAATAAATAGAATGTTTGGATCTCTTTGGGGATTTTATTGGCCCCAAAAGCAACACCTTTGGGAGGACAGGCAGCAAAGGGAATCTTATAAAACCAAATACACTTCATTATATGAAGACCATGATTTAGCTTTGGCTTCTATTTTTTATCATTATAGGTAAATTATTAGTTTTTTACTTCTTTATAATTCATTTTTTCTATAGCTGGTCCCTATACCTATGTGGCATATCAAGTTACCTATGCCACACCTCCTCTGAGAATTTCAGGTTGAAATGGATTTTGTCTTACAAACTAGGTTGAGCCTTTTACTTACCCCATGCGTATTTCTGCTAGCCTTCCACGTTTAGGTTCTAAGCGCCTCATTTTATGATGGGCATTATGCATGAGTTAGATGAAATGCATAATCTGAAGCACATGACGTTCAAATTCAACCCCAAGTGCAGGTTACTGAGATTCTAGTAAAACACAAGTAAGTGACAGAAAATTAAGTCCATCGGGAAAGAATCATACTCCTGTAAAACACAGAAGCTGTGCTCAGTTCCTCTCAAACACAGCCAATGAATCCAGTGGTACTCAGGGATGGGCTGTACCCATGAGCTTTTTATTTAGAAGGACATGCAGTCTTCCTCTTTCATAACTCCTCTCATACATGAGAAAAACAGCTTCTCACACCCTTAGGAACTTTTCATCAGCCACATTCTCTGCCTACACCTGGAAAATCAGCACCAGAATCCTTCTCTTTCCATCCTACCAAGTCAGTCCAAATGGAGCAACTTCAGGAAGAGGGAAACTGACTCCACTCTTCCCCAAAGCAGCTAGAGTAGCAAGGTCTGATGAAACAGCATCAAATTCATTTGTCTCAGTGAATAGACAAACATGAGTTGCTGGTGCTTATTAAGAAGACACAGAAACACAATGAAAAGTTCTCTGAGTGTCCCCAGGTATTTGGCAGCACTTTGAAGTTAGCATGACTGCTCTAGGTCAAGTCCAAGTTTGTGCCAGAATAAATACTTCTTTCAGGGCAGAGAAGAGAACTCTCAAGGCAACTGGGGGCTCAGTTCGCTCCCTCTTTACTCTCAAAAAACTGTTAAGAATGACAATGGCCTGGGGCTGTCCCGTGATGTTGTACTGTGAAAGTACTAGAGAGTCTTGTGGCTGTCAGTGGCTCCAACAGTAATCTTCCCCCTTCGTACTCTAGGTGCCTGTGAATAGCTTCCCTTGGCCTCCTGTAGGTGGCTGAAGGCAGGAAACCAGTCTAGGACTTTGAGTATGCCAATAAAATCCCAAAAGGCAAAATATTGGGGTGGCTTATTCTGGTAGGAGCACATATAAATAATTACCTTTCTTAGAGATGCAATAAGGGAAAAATAGTTTTTTTTTCCCTAAACCTACCACTATAATAATTTCTTCCAAGATATTCAAAGATATAAAGCAATAAAGTAGCAAAATTTTAGGAAAAGTTTTAGCACATCTCTCTTGTTCCGCCGCCTAACTAAACAAATGAGAGCATTTCGTATATCTATTTAAAAAAATAGCAATTAGCAGTGATGTGCTCTTTGGATCCACTTCCTAAAAGCAAACAGAAAGTAAAATAAAGCTCAATTCATGCTTCTTCACATTTCGATAAGATGGCACTCAAATGTATGCTTCTGTTCAAACACTTCTAGAATAAATGATTATTTTTTCTTTCATTCTTTCAAATCTGTATACAAGTCAGGTCAAATGTCTCTTTTGGTTTACAGAAGTATAAATAAATAACCATATAATAAAATTTTAATTTTTTTTCTTTTTTTTATTTATTATTTTTTTTAATATTAAAATTTTTTTTCACATTTATTAGAAGTATATAGTGATACAGGATACAGAAGAGGGGGAAACATTGTCAAAACAGTAGCAATCAATATGTGTAAACTTTGTTAACCAGGGGTGATGCTAACGCACAGATAAGCTACTATGGGTTTCTTCTATTGCCATTTCCCCCAGAAGAACTCATGTGTTAAATGGGTATCTAGTGTTGGAATAACATCGGCTTCTGGGATGGTTCCCCCATCTTCCCAATCGCCAGACTCCTATGAGTTCTTCATATACCCTTCCCCCTCCCCATCCCCTTCCCTACACCTCCAAGTTACCTAGGGAGCTTTCACCCCTGTTGCACTGAAAGTCATTCAATTTGAGGCTTTGGTAGGTCAGCCGTCTGTCCTACTGCTTCAGCATAAATTCTATATCAACAGATGAGAGAAACCATTCGGCCCTTAAGTCTCTGAGCTTGGGAGACTTCACTAAGCATAATTCTGTCCATCTCCATCCATTTGACTTCGAAAGCTATAATATCGTCTTCTCTAATGGTCGAATAGTATTCCATAGTATATATGAACCAAAGCTTTTGTATCCACCATGCCCTAGATATTAGTCATAGGGCAGGCACAAGGCTTTGGACCCACTGTAGATCACTCAGCCCTGCAGCCAACTCGTTTACAATAAACCGTTTTAACAAATGCAACGCTGCCTTTTCCCTCTGTGTTAATTAATACACGGAACAAAGGATAACGCCATTCCTGGGACAACAAGAACCTCTTGTTCCCTGGTGCCTCCTGGCGTCCGCTTAGACTCCCTTTGTAGGTGCCTTTTCCTTGCTGATTAACGGAGATAAAGTCAGCCGATGCTGTGTGTACCAATATGTGAGCAGGGAATGGTAATCCTGCAACTGTTGGTGGCTTAGGAAACTGGCTAGCAAACTTCTCAGACTTCCCTGGCTCCCTCCATTCCCATTGCCTGGAGAATGATGGTGGCTTCTCAAAACTGGAAAGGCATCTCTGCAAGCTTGGCTCCTGCCACTTGTCACCACGAGCCACTGCGGCTGTGTTTCTGAGAGCTGCATCCCAATTTTCAGTTTTTTATTTTTATGTTTGAAGGCTCTGATAACTGGATCCAACAAGAAAGTACAAAGTGTTCAGTTAAAGTCTGAAAAATACAGCAAAAAAATTCTTTTTTGTTTTTTGGTGGCATAATATCTCCTTTAGTCTTTTTATAATGTGAAGTCAAAGAAGTTCATTTTGAGAATATTTCCCCACAAATCCAATCTTTCTTCATTTTTTTCTGCTTTTTATTTATGTAGAAATTAAGAGAGTTGTTGATAAGATATGTTGATATGAAAATAAGTCCCAGGTTTCTGTATCTTGAATTACTATTTTAAAATTTTACCCAACGGAATGATAAAACTCCAAAATGCACTGAGACTCTGGAGAGTTATATATCCTCCTAATCTGGGGAATATGAAGACCCAGAGGCAAAGAGCAATCAGTGCATATTCTGGGAGGAGGATCATTGGAGAGAGAAATATTCCCAGTGTTTCCAAGAGAAATGTGACTCTGGTATGTCCTATAGATAAAAACACAAAAGGAGGCAAAATATTCCATTTAAAATCCCTAAGAATAACCTATGAGGAGACTCGACTGTCCTCAAAGAATTTAGATTTAAAAACTGCAAAAAAATTCTTACTTAATTTATTTTAGCTGAAATGTCGAACTATTTTAAACATTCCTATTTTTGGCTGAATTTTTATTCTCATCCAGATGTTTGGCTTTTTTGTAGACATGGACTAAGTGCCTACGTATATATAAGTACACACTATTTTTAAGAAAGAGGAACAGTGAGGAGAGAGAAAGAGAGAATCAACTTTACTTAGTTTTTCATGTGGCCTTCATTGCTGACACCCCATTGTGTACGTGATGGTGGGGTTTGAACCCACATACTCACGCATGCCAGGCAAGTGCCGTAACCACTGAGCTACCGCTCCAGCCCCGGTATATATAAGCATTTTAAGGGGAAAAACGATGCAATAGCCCTGTAAATTTGAGCAAACCAAAAGATTGAGTTCCTTCTTCAGACAATATTAAGACAATCAAAATAAACTTTTGTCAACTCACTTATAACCTCACATCCCAAATTTAGGGGGGAAATGTCTATGAAATTGCAGTTTATATTCAGTTGCTAAATGTTTATATCTCGGGTAGGGATTACCAGCTCATAAAAAATAAAAATAAAAAATAAATAAAAACTGTGCTGATTAGTTGAGGCAGGGATGAAGCCGGTGAGACTTCTCAGAAAGTCATTCCTGTGAGCAGAAGTCACATCTGAGGCACACCAGCAGAAAGCTCAGCTTTCCCAGGGGGAATGCACTGCACAAGGGAACCACCGTATCAGTATGTAGAAGATGCAGGTAAAAAAAAAAAAATTTTTTTTTTAAGAGAGAAGGACAGTAAGAAAGAGAGAGCGAGAGACAGAGAGAATCAATTTTATTGAGTTTTTCACCTGGCTTTCATTGCTCTGACACTCAGTTGTGTACGTGGGTGCTGGGGTTTGAACCCATGTACTTGCACATGCCAGGCAAGCACTGTAACCTCTGAGCCACCACTCCAGCCTCCTAGGTCAAAAATCTGGACATGAGGAAATTTCCTACTTTAGGAAATCTAGAGTGTTGGAGGATAAAGCTTGGACCCATGGCAACATTACGAGGACAGCCAGCCTACCACAGTTTCAGGCCTGACTGCTCTGTAGAAGTTTCCAGGATCGTCAAGGTTGGAAGCTCCCATGCAGAGCAGCTCAACACTTTATGAAAGCTCTCCTAACCATTGTAATTATGAGACTAAGGGATGAGAGTTTCTCCAGTCTCTTTCTTTTTGTTTTGTACAAGTTTATGGATACAAGGTTCTCTGAACAAACCTGCTGCAGGTACAGGCTTGGAGCTGCTTGGGTAAATTTCTCCAATGAGGTAGGTAGGATTATGGTATGGATGATGACTAAAGGGTAGAAGGAAAGTTACTGACATAAATGCACAGAGACAGTGTGAGATTTTGTAAATAAAGAAAAATTTCTGCAGTCGGTGGTTTATGCCAAATCTCTTCCCAAGTCTCCGTGCCTCTGTGGATGTTGCAACTTATTCTTGATGGAAATGAAGAGAAACTGAAGTATGCTTCCATGATGTCATGACATTGGACGTGAATATGGGAAAATCTGTTTTTAGTGTTCTAATGCATGTGAAATAAGTACTGAACTTTCAAGTGCTTGAAGTGATATTCTTGTAAAAATTTAAATCAACATTAGTACAGTTGCTGATTTTTTTAAGAGAGAAGGACAGTGAGAGACAGAGAGAGAGAATCAATTTTTATTGAGTTTTTCACATGGCTTTCATTCCTCTGACACTCAGTTGTGTACGTGGGTGCTGGGGTTTGAACCCATGTACTTGCACATGCCGGGCAAGCACTGTAACCACTGAGCCACAACTCCAGCCCCATTACTGATATTTTTTAAGGCCAAGTATTTGCATGGCTTTTGGTTTATTTTTCATTGTACTCTAAAGCATAGTAGAAATAACTCAGGATGGACATCATTATCAAGATTGTATCCAAATTTATTTGATTCGGGGAAAATCACTTATCCATTCTGAGGTTTACGTTGTTGTTGTTTGAGGTTTTCTAAAATGAAGTTATAACAATACCTACAATTGAAAGCTTTTATAAGGACAAATAAGATCACAGATTTTTGAGTTTTTGTGAACTCTAAAGTGTAGAGTTTGAGGCTGATGAGATGGGCCATCTCTGTTTGTAGAACACTTAACCTGAATGTATGGGAGATCCCTTAAGAGGTTTTCCACAGAAAGATGATTTGCATTTTAAAATGTCATTCTGGTTGCCAAACACAGAATCTGACTTTTAGGAGCCATGAGTATAAACAGGAAGATCTTTAACAGGCTCTTTAGGTGTTTTATCTTCAGAGATTGGGTGATCTGATCATCATGCTGATGGACATAGTAAGAAGCCACCATTTAAGACATTAGCAGATCAGAGTCAAGAATGTTTTCTAGGTTTTTGGCCTCAGCAGCAGTGTGAATAGTGTGAACTTGGGAAGGCAAGGTAAAGAGCAAGTTTGGGAGAAAACTAAACAAAACAAAAACAAAAAAAAAAAATCAAAGGGTCAGTTTGGCATGTGCTGAATTGGAGTTACCTGCAGGCATGTGAAGGAAGATGTGAGCAGGTAAACATCTGAACCTCCATACCCAGGGTAAGGGCAAAGTTGAGACATGAGTTTAGCATGTAATTGGAATTTAAAATGGTCATTCTTGGAGACCATTCAGGCTTAGCAAATGGGAAAGCAAAGATGACCAAGACTGAGTGCCAGGGTCCTCTGGCATTTCAAGGCCAGGGCAGAGTAGGAAGTACATGGTTGGACACGATCTTCTCTGGGTGGTCTTCCTCACCATCATTTTCCCAAAGACCGAGTTAGACCGTGTTTCTATGGAGGGCTGTGTGTCTATCACAGAATATACCACACTATGTGACAAATCTTTCACGCTGGATGGAACATTCTGTGAAAGTACAAATTGTGTCTTGTTCATTGCTCAATATCCTAAAACTGACCCAGGCACATGGGGGACTCTGAAGTCAATATTTGCGGAATGAAGAAGAAAACTTAGACCTCACCTACACAGATGGCCTAAAATTATATTCAATTTCATAATTA